>OY787668.1:42953639-43114484 GCA_963678985.1 Spisula subtruncata
GTAAGGTCATGGTTAAGAGGTTGTACTTCATGGTCACTCTGTAGAGGTTGTACTAAGAAGTCACAAGAGGTTTTATTATGTGGTAACTATTTTTTACTACATAGAGGTTATACTGTGTGGTCATTAGGTAGACGTTGTTGTGTAAAGTCACTTCATATTGTTGTACTGCATTGCCACTCTATAGAGGTTGTACTGAGTAGTCGCTATATACAGGTTATACTGTATGGTCACAATGTAGAGGTTATATAATATGGTCATAATTAAGAGGTTGTATTGTGTAGTTGATACAGAGTGACTGTATGACATGGTCACTATTGAGGTCATACTGTGCCATCATTATGAAGAGGTTGAACTTTATATAGGTAATACTGTGTTGTTACTATGTAGAGGTTGTAGTGTAATATCACTTTGTAGAGATTGTCATTAAATAGAGGTTGTATTATGTGGTCACTATAAAAAGGTCATATTTTAGGGTCGATACAGATTGACTGTACAAGACATTTGAAAGAGGAGGTACTTGTATTATGTGGTCATTATAAAAAGGTCATATTTTAGGGTCGATACAGATTGACTGTACAAGACATTTGAAAGAGGAGGTACTTGTATTATGTGGTCACTATAAAAAGGTCATATTTTAGGGTCGATACAGATTGACTGTACAAGACATTTGAAAGAGGAGGTACTTGTATTATGTGGTCATTATAAAAAGGTCATATTTTAGGGTCGATACAGATTGACTGTACAAGACATTTGAATGAGGAGGTACTTGTATTATGTGGTCATTATAAAAAGGTCATATTTAAGGGTAGATACAGATTGACTGTACACGACATTTGAATGAGGAGGTACTTGTATTATGTGGTCAATATAAAAAGGTCATATTTTAGGGTCGATACAGATTGACTGTACAAGACATTTGAATGAGGAGGTACTTGTATTATGTGGTCACTATAAAAAGGTAATATTTTAGGGGTTGATACAGATTGACTGTACAAGTCATTTGAATGAGGAGGTACTGTGTCGCCTCTACATAGAGGTTGTACTTCGTGGTCAATATATAGAGGTTCTACTGCGTAGCCAATACATAGAGGTTGTACTGTGAGGTCACTATGAAGAGGTTGTTGTGTAAAGTCACTTTATATTGTTGTACTGCATGGTCACTATAAAGAGGTTGTATTGTTTGGTAGAAACAGAGTATCTGTACTGCATGGTCACTATATAGAGGTTTTAATGTATGGTCACTGTTGTTTTAAGGTTATTTTATGGTGGTTGTACTGTGTGCTCACTATACAGATGTTGTATGGTAAGGTCACTTTTAAAGAGGTTGTACTGCATGGTCACTATATAAAGGTTGTACTGAGTAGTCACTATAAAGAGGTTGTACTCTGTGGTCATTAGGTTGAGGTTATATTATAAGATCTTTATTAAGAGATTGTATTGTATGGTCAATACAGAGTGGCTGTACAGCATGATCACTATTGAGGTTGTAATGTGTGGTCATCATGCAGAGGTTGAACTTAAAGGTCACTTGATAGTGGTAATACTGTGTGGTTACTATGTAAAGGTTGTAGTGTAATATCATTTTGTAGAGGTTGTACTGTGTGGTCTTTACATAGAGGTTGTATCATGTAGTCACTATAACGATGTCGTCTTTTAAGGTCGCAACAGATTGACTGTACAAGTCATTTGGATGAGGATGTACTGTGATGCAATTGCTTTATATGTGCGTGAAATGCGTAGGAAGGAGGTACATAATTTAGATGTGAGGAATCCATATTTATATGTTTTATGTCATTAGCGTTATGTCGCGCATATTGGTATAGCTTGTTTGCGATAGAAAAAAGTCGTGTTTTTGAAAGATTTCTGAAAATCCATTTATCAGATTTTGGTAAAAAATTACACACAACTATAATAACTTCCTACCTACTCCCATTTTGAATTTCATAATTTTTAGTGGCCAATTAAAGACATTTATTCTTTATTACATATTGAAATTACATGCGTATTTACAGTTTAACGCAGGGAGGTAATCTGGTATTCCTTTAATGATTTACTCTCAATTATTTAACCGTTACAATCTGTGATCGGTGGGATTGAGATTGATGTTATAAAGACAAAGACTTAGGAGGCCCTGGTGAATCGGTTTATTTAGGAGTGTCGCCTATAAAAAATTTACAGCAATAAAATGTACTTCGTCATATTCACAGATGGGCCTCGCATGTGTTTAATTAAGTAGGTTGCAAACACGCAAATATACCGTTATGCGTATCACGTGACCGTGAAGTTGGCTGTTGCAAGTATCAAGTCTTCTAACTTGATATTTCATACAAAACTACAAATATGTAACATAGAACACATGAACAAAACTTTGTAAACTCTTTTCTGATGTTGCTGTAAATTCAGTGTGTATTAGGTAGATATATTTCATTTATTCGTGCAGAATTTCATACTTGTAGGTGTTGTAATTACAGAGAAATATTAAAAAAACATGATTTTTTTCTATTGAAAACTAGCTATATTAAGTGATCAGATATATTTTTATGCCCCCGTATAGATAGATCGGGAGGCATATAGTGATTCACCTGTCCGTCCGTCCGTCTGTCCGTCCGTCCGTTCATCCGTCCGGCCTGGTTAACCAAAATTGACCGTTTCTTCTAACATTAATATGGCGGCTACAAAGTTTTCAAACTTGCATGGATGTTGTCATCGTCGGATACCCACAGTCGTTGCCTCCGCTCCGCTCCGTACATCTCCCGTGGGATTTTTATTTACCGATTCGCCGTTTTCACAGAATAGAACAGAATATACATTAACCAATAGAAACGACGCTTACATTTTCGATACTCTCCGGCGTGGAGACAAAATAAAAATGGCTGCGCCCATGTACTATTAAAAGTAACAATTATAGAAGTTTGGAGTCTGTGTCCCGCGTTTGCTTCCATTTTTTCCGACTTACATATAAAGAATGAAGGTGTGGCATGTGGTCTGTGTACGAATAAATTGAATAGAATCGTGAAACTTAATACCTTGGTCACACATCACCAGTATGCCAGACACCATACCTGGGTCACACATCACCTGTATGCCAGACATCATACCTGGGTCAAACATCACCTGAATGCCAGACATTATTCCAGGGTCACACATCAACCATATGCCAGACATCATACCTCTGTCCACATCATCTGTATGCCAGACATCATATCTGGATCACACATCAACTGTATGCCAGACACCAAACCTGGGTCACACATCACCCATATGCCAGACATCATACCTGGGTCACACCTCACCTGTATGACGTACATAATACCTGGGTCACACCTCACCTGTATGCCAGACATTATACCCGGGTCACACCTCACCTGTATGACGGACATCATACCTGGGTCACACCTCACCTGTATGCCAGACATTATACCCGGGTCACACCTCACCTGTATGCCAGACACCATACCTTGGTCACACATCATCTGTATGCCAAACATCATACCTGGGTCACACCTCACCTGTATGCCAGACATTATACCCGGGTCACACCTCACCTGTATGACGGACATCATACCTGGGTCACACCTCACCTGTATGCCAGACATTATACCCGGGTCACACCTCACCTGTATGCCAGACACCATACCTGGGTCACACATCATCTGTATGCCAAACATCATACCTGGATCACACATCAACTGTATGCCAGGCATCATATCTGGGTCACACATCACCTGTATGCCAGACACCATACCTGGGTCACACATCACCTGTATGCTAGACACCATACCTGGGTCACAGATCATCTGTATGTCAGACATCATACCTGGGTCACACATAACCTGTATGTCAGGCATTATACCTGGGTCACAAATCACCTGTATGCCAGACACCATACCTGGGTCACACATCACCTGTATGCCAGGCATCATACCTGGGTCACACATCACCTGTATGCCAGGGCTAAAATGGGTATAAATAACAACATTTTCTGCTTAGAAATAAATTCTAATTTCAAAGCTGTTGATTTCAACAAACATAATTTTTTTTTATATTACACACTACTTAAAACAAAGTTTAATGTGCACACATAACAATGGTAGTTCATTTATATGAACAAAATATAATAAAGTACAGCTTTGCCATCTTTAACATTTTACCAGAATTACGCTGTTACGCCAACAAATATTATACCCATGTTTTCTGAAAATCAGTTGAAAATTGATCAACTTAATTTTTTCCCAAGACATTGGGAATTTTTTTTATTAACTGGATGTTACGCTAAATTTCCCCTTGGATGGGCATGGGTAGTGAGAAAATTTTGAAAAAAAATCACTGTATAAAATGTTAGTGTTTCACAACGCACATGTCCCCAATAAAGGGTCCCATTACTTGTTAACAAAACAATAGAAAAAGGGCTGAAAAGGCAACAGTAAAGGGTAGATAACACTGAATATTAATAATAGTTATAATAATTAGTACAGTTTTCCTATCTTATACACTGCAAAGCCTCCTTTAAACATGCATAAACTTTGGAAAATTGTCAAAAGGTTTAGTTTGAACTATCAATCACTGAGAAAAGACGAGAGCACTGCCTTATGGACAGCTTTTAATTAGAACAATGCTTATGTAGCAAAATGAAAAAGAATCAGACTACTAAAATATCTCCATCCTCCTCAGAGTCAGATGCATCACTGTCTGTATCATCGGGATCCGAATCTGAACAACTGTTAGCTGAGTTATATATTGAAATAATAGGATGGTTAAAATTTGAACAATCTTCATTCATACAATGGCATTCAGTCATTCCTTTGCACAAATATCACAACATAAATGTTTGCTTAAGTTTGAAGGAGGCTTTGCATTGTATGCATTTAAAATAATTTTTCTCCTACATGTTGTTTCATTAGTCATGTATTCATGCATTTCTACATCAACATTTCTACATTGTTTTCCATTAAATAAAAGAAGTGTCATTGCCTGAGACCCATCTCTTCCTGCCCAGCCAAACTGCTGTATAAAGCTGTCCATGTCTTAGGTGGTCCAAAATAAATAATACTGTTCAACCCTTTAAAATTAACTCCCATACCAGCAGCACTACTTGCAACCAGTATTCTAATGGTACCATTGTTTACACAAATGTCTTTCCGTATTTCTTCTTTCACTTCATCAGTTGTCATGGAGTGGAACATTTGAACATATTTCATATCAGATCCCAGTTCTAGACGTAACATAGTATAAACCTGACTACAAAGTTCAATAGATGGACAAAATATAATTTGTCTTTCACAGTCACTTTTTTTACGCTTAAAATCACTTAAAATAAAATGAAATAAGTAACTGAGAGGCAATGTACTTTTAAATTTATGAGATTGAAAACTTCCTCTGCATCTGTTTCCTTGCTGACTTGTTAGCTGTTGAGGACCGTGCTTCGCCAAGCTTTCCATACCAAGTTCGAAATGGTGCATCACCTCCATCTGATTCTCCCCTAAAATGAAAGAAATACTAATGTAATGGTATCTTAATAATAATAGTCAGTAATTTCACAGTAGAATTAGTTTCTAACTCAATATAGCTCTATAACTAGAGCTTTGTCACGCTAACTACTGACTAATTCCCCTGCTACCGCTTTGTGATAGTAAACTATATGGCTAGGTTCAAGGGCACGTAACTCTGGAATGAGTGGACCACTCGCATGAAAATTGTGTCTTGTCTATCAACAGTTCATGGTGATGACATATTTTAAGTATCAATGCAATCACATAAGCAGTGTGATAGTAGTTTGCTCCACTAACTTGTACTATTGTATGTGGACAGACGGACAGGTCAACCTACCGAACCAACTAACTGACTGACAGAGTAACTCCAATATGCCACCTCTCAATCTTCATTTGCGGGGATATAAAAGCACTGTTTAGATTTTTTGGATAAAAACATGGTAGTAACATGATGCATGATACTTTAACATTGACAATGCATACTGTACATATATACAAGTGCATGGCTATTAATTTGATTAAAATTTAAATACACACCAGCTGATTCAAACAAATACACACTAATGATCTCAATATGTAAAAATAAATTGTTTATTGCGTTGTTATACAGAAAGTGGACAATTATGGACTAAAAAGTGGGGCTTTTTGGTACCGGTCCTTTCTAGTAACATATATGAGGCGCCTTTGGACCTGCACCCCACTCACTTAGTCACTATTATAGTAAATACATATTATACAGTTTTGTTGGCTATCAGTATCCGAATGCAACTTCAAATTATGACCATAATACTCATGAAAAGCATGAGGCAGTATTAAAAGAAAAATAGATGAATCAATTAAAACCATACCAGTGTAGAACAGTGTGGGCCTCGTCTACAACCATCAGTCTGATAGTCTCGTTTTGTCCAAGCATCTCTCTTCATGTGGACACTGCTAGCCTAACAGGCTTTCAGGGGAAGCAAACAAAAAGTCAAAGTTTCCATTCAAAATATCTGCCTCTTCGTCCTTATCTTTCCCGATGTAGGTGCTCCGGAACCCAAGCGAAGTTAAATAAGCACTCTGTTCCTACATGATTAGTATCAACGGTGTAACAAGTGACACGGAGAATTATCATTATGATGTCGCCAAACAACCTGAAAAGTCCGATAACATAAACTCTCCCCGCCGCCTGTCTTCACCGATAAAACACATCCTTTCCTCTGATTAAAGCATGTACAGTATCCTTCTGAAACTCACGCATTTCTTCAATTTTGAACAATTCACACGCCGAGGTAAAGTTAACTTCAGATGTGTAGTCGCCATGTTTACGTGAAACGAACATAGTTTTAGTATGAGCGATCTGATTGGCTGTTAGGCCCATTACAATATTGTACTGCATCCAATCAGAGTACGGGTTTAGTTATTTATCAAAACGGCGAATCGGTAAATAAAAATCCCACGGGAGATGTACGGAGCGGAGCGGAGGCAACGACTGTGGGTATCCGACGATGGGATGTTGTATATGACCACTCTCCACGAGCCTGTATCATCTGACTCCATTTTGACCTTCACCTTGACCTAATTTTGGACTTATGCCATTTGGGTTCACTAGCTAAAAGGAAAAGCTACTAGCTAAAAAAATTATTAAAGTTTATTAACCAATTTAATTGAAAATTAACTGCTTAAAAGTGCTATGCCTTGATGACTATGCCTAAAGCATGAAGCAGATCAACAAAAAATCAAGATACATCAAAAAGGAAACTGCAGTTCACATACGTGTTAAATCATTTAAAACTTCAAGCTTCATCATTCATGCTTCGATTTATGCTTGGTGCGAATGTCGGGTATGAAAATTGTAAGTCCGTTACGTCGATTACCATCGGTGTCGCGGAAACGGGTGACATATCAATTTGTTGCTATTATTGCATGTTTTGATGCTTCTTTCAGTTGTAAATTGATTCATTGAATTTATTACTAACTGTAACAAACTTGTACTCGATGATTGTTGGAGTATTTTAGCAGTTATCTTCGAACCAATAATGGCATAAATAAATTGCAATATCTCGGTCATAGTATATCAAGTATAAGTGCCGAGCCATTCCGAATGAATATGGATTTCCTGCATACTTTCGGTTTTACTCTTTTGACAGATCAATGCAAGTTTCACCGATTGTTAGACAGAAAATACATTGCTTTGTTGAAATTTATATTTGACCATAATATGTACATATTTAGTTGTTTTCTAATGTACAGTCAAATCTTACACCATTATGTATTTGATGTTTCAATTGAAATGATGCAACCAATGACATAATCGACCAGAAACCGATCCTCGGTCTATTATAGGTCTGACTCGGTCTAATGCACCTCCATCTTAAACTTGCTAAATCATGTATGTAGCAAACCTTAAAACGATTAATAAGATAAATTCTAATAACAACATTATTAAAAACTCAAGTTCTGGTTAAACTTGAAATAATTGGCCACACTAATCTCTTAATCAGTATTGATGGGTATTAATGAAAACCAAGATAAAACTATCAATTACACAATTCTGGCATTAATTGTTCTGAGTTATAACAAATGAACGTCTTGAAAGTTTGTTCTGGTTTTAAATTTGTTTAAACTGAATAAAGTGAACTTATTGCAGCACCAGTCAATAGAGAAAGTATTGCAGTACACAGTTTTTAATAAACACCCCTTCTTATGATCTCGAAATCACAGGAAAGCAGGCTACTTGTGTAACCCAATGTTTGATCACATGTAGATAGACCTACTCATGTACTACACAGTCTGTGAATTTAGGATTTTAGTTTACTTGCCCAAATTGGCAATAGTGAATAGTTTTCCTATATACTGTATGAATAATAACTGCAGAAGTTACTATTTATAAAGTTTAAACATGTGATAAACGAGGTCTACTAAAGAATTAAAATGTTTGAACGCATGTAGAATAAGACATTGTTTTCTTGTATTACAGAGATTCAGCTGGTAGAGAAGCATACAGGTTAGCGTTACCGAGGAGAGAACAACAAATCAGACAAGATAAAGCTACCAGCAATATTTGTACTGATCAGGTACTCTTCTCCCCTTTTTGTTCTTTGCTGGTTGTTTAATTACTGAACTCATCAAAAAAGATTTGTCAGGAAGAATAATTTTCTCTTCAAGAAATTAATGTTTGTCTATCAATCTGTAGGACTCCCATTCATATTCATTATTCTGCTTTTAAATTTGTTTGATGGTTTTAATAGGTAAATATGATAAGAAATTGAGTCATGACAGTTATGGTGAGTGTATGTTGTTGTTTTTTAACATCAGAGTTAAGGCTCTTGTTGTAGTTTATTCATCTGGAAAGTATGTTGGTTCCTGTCTTTTTTGCTATCTACTGAGACAGCCATATAAGTGCGTGTTCATTTAGTTTTGTTCCTGCCAGATTAGCCAATGACCGACTTATTATAATAACTATTGTTTCACTACTGTTAATTTCAGGCGTTATTGGCCAATATGGCAGCAATGTTTGCAATATATCATGGACCTACTGGTCTGGCTCATATTGGATCCAGGGTACGTAATGCTACATTAATGTTAGCTGAAGGTAAGATTAAACAATACTTTGTAAAATTGCATACCAGAGCTGCCCAAACCTGTCTTAATTTTAATCCGACCTAATAAAACCTTGTCGCAATTGTGTTTCTATAAAATATATGTCAAGCTCAATTCCAGATTTTTTGCTGTCAAAAAACCCCAGGTTTCTAAATCATATCTAGGAACAACCTTGCGTAAATTATAGTCTAGAAGTCACAGTTTTACAAAACACAATCATTTTGAATATTTGTCCATTGGAGTTTGTTTTGTGTAAATCCTAGAGTCATAAGTTGATAGCTGTTATATTTCGACATGTCAGTTTTAATGTGCTTATTTCTCCCAAATATAGTGGTCTCCCAAATACAGTGGTCTCCAAAATATAGTGGTCTCCTAAATATAGTGGTCTCCAAAATATAGTGGTCTCCAAAATACAGTGGTCTCCAAAATATAGTGGTCTCCCAAATACAGTGGTCTCCAAAATACAGTGGTCTCCCAAATACAGTGGTCTCCAAAATATAGTGGTCTTCCAAATATAGTGGTCTCCATAATATAGTGGTCTCCAAAATATAGTGGTCTCCAAAATATAGTGGTCTCCCAAATATAGTGGTCTCCAAAATATAGTGGTCTCCCAAATACAGTGGTCTCCAAAATACAGTGGTCTTCCAAATATAGTGGTCTCCAAAATATAGTGGTCTCCAAATATAGTGGTCTCCAAAATATAGTGGTCTCCCAAATATAGTGGTCTCCCAAATACAGTGGTCTCCAAAATATAGTGGTCTCCCAAATATAGTGGTCTCCCAAATATAGTGGTCTCCCAAATATAGTGGTCTCCAAATATAGTGGTCTCCCTAATATAGTGGGGGTAACATATTGATTTTGTGCTAGATGTCTGTTTGTATGGATGCCAAAATGTTTTCTACCAAGCATTATTGTGCATATTGTCAGTAATTTCAGGTTGATTGATACTGGCCTGAGTTATTGCCCTTTGTGGTGAACATATGTTTTTGTATTGAAAACCCTTCAAATGGTAGTAGTATAACCAATGTATGGTTATATTGGGTATCAAACAAGCTGCACATACAGTACATACAAGCACATTCTGCGATACACTCAAAATTTTCAATAATCATTTAGTTATAATGCTTTTGCAATAAGCATTTTCAAGGTTAAACGATTTGTATAGGTGTATAGTTTGTTTAATTTGACATGAGCCTAGCCTGACCTTTTGATTTTCATAATTTAACAGTCGATATATTGCCTACGTTTACAACACCGATTCTATGTTTTCATAATCGGGGAGTATCACAAAGACGCTTGAGATGGAATACGAAGACTAATCTGGAATACTTCTTGCAGAAATTAATATATTCAAAGCAAGAACCTTGTAATATATTCTTGCATAAAGGTCAGAGTCAGGTCAAAATAGCCAAACTATACTTCTTTCGTATCAGATATGTTTTTCTGTTCATTGCCAGGAACTATGCCATTCTCCAATTTTCTGTGATTATATCTCTCGCATATAACAGTTAACTTATATTTTCAGGTGTACATTTGTATCTAAGTTGCGAACACCTTTAAAAGTCAGGAGAAATCCGCTTTCAGTCGGAGAAAAATCACGGAATCATCGGTGAATTTTATTTTCTGTTATCTTTAAATTCAAGGTTTGATTTGTTATTTACAGTTGTGTTAAATATAGACGTTCAATTGTCAGTGTGAATACTGAATAAGTAATTAGATTTGGTTGATGGGAGCAGTGTTACACTTTCATATCCATAGAAGTTTGGCTATTTGTGATATTTTGACTTTTGAATAGCGGAAAGAGTATATCTTACTTCAACCATCCTGTTGAAGTATTAAATGTTAAAATTTGCAGCCTTAAACAAGTTTAAATTTTAGCAAACACAGAAATTATGAAACAATGTCATGAGTGTAACACTTATGGAAAGACTAAGAAATGACATCATGACAGATAAAAAGTGTAACACTTTCAGTTTCTATGTGCGTTTTTATGTACACTGAACAACATTTTACCAATCCAGTTACAACAGTGGGAAATCTTTTTAAAAAATTCTCATTTTTTCTCAGTTTTTGTTGTTGTGATAATGTGCATTTTTATTTTAAAGTGCCAAATTAAATAATTATATATCACTTAAGCATGTTTTTATCATGTATTAATTAAATTCCCATACCTTCCTTGATAAAAATGCATAACATCAAATGCTATTCGAAAAAGTATAAACGGTAGACAGGAATAAAGAAACAACACAAAATTTCAAATTTAGCGTTACACTCATGACATAACTTAAGACCATGTTAGAAAAATATATACTGGATAAAAGCATGAATAATTGTTACTGATAGAATCTCTGTGACACAAACTACTATGTCAGAAAGCTGAAAGTTGTATAAAGTGTTGTCTGATTTCAACATAGTATGTTAAACTCAAAATGTTACACTCATGACACTTTCATGTACAATTTTGTTATAAGTCCCCTACTAGACAACGTAGTCCATGTGACAGACCGAAATCCATTACCAAATTGGTGAACAGATCCAACAATGATTTTCGGTTAGCTTGATATCTAAGCTGTCCGAAATCAGTTGATGGACTTGCGGGACATTTTGCCAAATGACCTTTTGGCGGCCATCTTTAAAGATGGCCGCCGTTATTTTAAGCTAGCAGAGGGTTTAGGAAAACTTCGATTATTCCTCACTCACATGGGCTATCGGCTTGTAATATGTCTTAAAATGTTTGCAATTGAACCCCGCATGTGGTTATATATAAATATAAATATTTTGATATGATTATTAATTAATAATTATTGATTTTTTCAGGAAATTATGATATTTTTCGATTTTTGTCGTTAAATTTTCGCTTTAAAATCGGATCTGAGTGTGTATTTGACCATTTGTTGATTGTTATATGCAGTGGTTGATTCTAGGCGTCTAAAGTAATCATTACATTGACATATTTTAATTTACAAATCCTTCAATAGCCAGGAATATTGTATACCTAAAAGTTTAATGATAGTCCTGTCTATAAATGGGATATTTTGGTTAAACCCAACATTAGATTGTATTGTAAATATTTTTTGGTTTTCTGTTAGGGAATATGCTGCAATTGAAGAATATGAATAATGACAAGCTGTCATCATTGAGCATTTTGTGAAAATCAAGATGGCGTCCAAAATGGCCGCCAAAATCAGAAAAACAATCAGAGATGCCAGAAATTAGTTATAAATTTCTTCTTTTGCCGATTGGTTGTAGCTAAAATGTTTTTAAAACATGTCTCTATATTTTATCTATCGTTATTCGTCGATTAAAATATTGTGGGATGGCATCCATGTCGGCTGAAATCAAAATGGCAGTTACAACGGCCGCAATAATTGACATATTGATATATTCATTAAAACATTTATTTGAATGATTTTTGTTGATATCGGAATTAAAATAGTTAACTAACATTCAAATAAAAGTTCTATTCGACTCAATTGACCAGTTGCCTTATTCAAAATGGCGTGCAAGATGGCCGCCAAAATCAGGAAATATGTCGGTGATGCAAGAGATTAGTTACATAAATTACTATTGTACTCATTGGCAGTTGTGCAGATGTTAAACATACTATCTATTCAATCATAGCATTATTAATTGTTTGCAATTATTTAAGATAGCATATTAAGAAATCAACTACCGGCTGTAATGGCCATCATAATTGCTGAATAAGCATATTTTATTAAAATCGTATAGTGTGTAAAAATAGTTTTTATTTGTATTGAACATTATATTTATCAGACATGCATTATGGTTTAACTTCAAAATGGCAGAAAAGATGGCCACTTAACATTACATAAGTGGGAAATAAATTGTAGATTATTCTTCTTTTTGTATAGTATGTATGGTTGTCCTCTTGGGCATTATCGTACCATTGATATTTAATTACAAGATCGTGTGAGCGGCGAGTTATTTCTGTTAAAAACAAATAATCATGATTATCCACTATAAATAAGACCCCTCGAGAAGGCATAATCGCTGTCGACAATGCTCATGGATTTGGATCTAGAGTTTCCAACCAAAGTCACCAATGATCTGCCTGATGTTGCTTGTTGTGCTAAAGTACCGTTTGACGAATTGCGACCAATATGCTGAACTGCCTCCAGATGACAAATATTTGAGCTGGTTGATCCTTTTCCGAATTTGCGTATTCAAGGATTGATTTGACATGTGTCTGGTAAAATCGAACCCTAATCTGTTTCGATAGTTAGTTAAGTTTGATGCTGTTGTAGGCTTTCCTCATAATGGTAGCAACATTGGTACCTCATCTATGTATACCCCGATGTACTTATGTCTGCCACAGCTTGCCACGTGTCATGCTGTTGTGGATGAAAAATAGAGTCTTAACACGAGTTCTCTTCCTAGTGATGCGGGTGACCATATACGTGTAAGGATTAAATGACATCAACCATGGACCCTCCCATTCATTGCTGTAGTCTGGCCATGTCATCTTGTTAGGCTTAAGCATTTTCTTTAGTTATTACCCTGTTCTAGAGGTTGTTGTCAGCAAGAAGATGGTGAGTAGATATTGCATGAATTAGAAGGTGGTAGATATACAACAGAAAAAAGTGGTCCAATGGCTGATCCCTGAGTTACGCCTGGTGTGGCTGGTGCTGTGTTGGTGGACTGTTCTCCGACCAGTACATGTTGGGTTATGATTGCAAGAATTATGCTAGTACTATTCCTGCCCAGCAGGATCCACTGATATTGTAATAATTCAGTTTGCTGGCTTGCCTCTCCTTAGACCGAAGGTTTTGTTGAAGTCCCGAATGACGGGCCAATCTGATCTCCACCATCTAGGTTACAGTTGTAGTTGATTATGGAGTGCAGCTGGCTCTCAGTGAATATCGTTGTGAACCAAGTGGTTAGTCAACTAGTATCTAAAACGTGTCAAGAAGGGCCATGATCTGGCTTTTAAGTAACGGTGTGTGCTCGACCAGTTCACTTCACGAAGACTTGATTGAGATGGACCAGTAGTTGTCAGGTCGCTATAAATTGGTCTCCCGTTTTGATAATGGTGTGACGCTCTAGTCTGATGGGAGTATAGTATTCCAAAAACTTGTGTGGATGTTGTTTGGAATCGTTGCTTCATACGGACCGTGACCAGTTATATTCTTTCTCACATCCAGTTTGTCCTCACCTCAGTCGTTCGTCCTACACTATCATCCCAGTGTCTGCAATGAACTTGCTGGTCTTCCGCAGATCATCAGCGTCTCCATAGAGCTTCTCATGAAGAGTTGCGTCTGTGGGCCACGTTGCAGTTCGATCCTGGTTGTGTCTTCTGCATCTTTGAAGGACATGCTCGACAGTTTGTTCTTCTTCCCGCATGGACAGATCGGAGGCGGCACCCATTTGTACTTCCGGTACATGTGATGGTTCAGCCTGTTGTGTACTGAGCGTAGTCGTACCATAATCACTTGTTCTGACCTGTTGAGGCGATGGTAGGGATCAGCATCTTGTCTTGGTCTTGTGAAGTTCTTGATAATGGTAACTTTCTCTTTATATCTCACATGTACTGGTAGTTGTGCTGACTGTGCTGCTAATTTTGCCAATTCATCTGCTGTTTCATTTCCAGGCATTCCACAGTGGGCAGGAATCTACTGTATGGCTAGTTTGCAGTGAGTACTAAGGTTATGTAGTATTTTAGCTAGTTCTGGTGTTTTGTTGTGAGCTTCGGTCTACGCTCTGTAGTTACTGCAGTGCTTCCCTGTGGCTCTGCGATGTCTCTCTTTGTTGTCTGGTGTAGATTGGATGAAGATTCCAGCACCTCCATCTTTGATAGCTTTGGTGGCTGAGCCATCAGGATGTTATTCTTGGCTCCTTCGAACACATTCATCTTCTTGCTTGCATGGCTCGAGTTGAGGAACTTGGAGTCTCACAGTTACTGCAGACAGATCATTTGCTAATGGGTTGACTATATCATCCCTGACAAGAGGTGTACTTGCTATGGTCAAATCAGGTGAAAATTATTTGTCTAACTTCTTGGTTTCGTGTACAAAGCTGCTTCGCTTGATCCGATTTTTGGTAAATCCAGCTAATCTTGTTGTCATTGTGTGGTTCGGTATTGATCTAAACTTCTCCACTTGAAACATGACTTTGGCTTGCCTTCGTTTGTATAATGGCTTGATTCCAGTGAACTTTTCCATCAATTCAATCGGTGAACGCTTAGTTCTGGACCTTGTCGAGAGCTTGACTGTTTGTATCCAGTTTGTCTATACCGAAGTTGTGCGAAATGCCCACTTCTTCATCATAGACGTTTGACTTTTCTGATTACTACTAACAATGGTTGGAAATACCTGGGATGGTATATGGGTTTATAACTTTATATGTTACGTTGGCATAGTCTCTGAAATAACATCCATAATGTGTCAATATCAGTAGTATGAGAAGAGTGCTAGGCAATGTCAATGCTGACGCCCTGGACCATGCTTATGATGGTAATATCAGCCTTCTTCCACGAAAGTGTCGTTCTTGCCCGGGTATTCTATCTTGCCGCTGTGGTCCTCACCACTATGAATACAGCGCTACGGTTGCTAACCCAAGATAGTACTGTACTGGTTATAAAGAGGATACGTTTGTTGTTTACCTCTATCGTGAAGTTGACAAATTGTTCTGAGCTTGTTTCTGTGACCGTGTCTATAAATATTGGGCAAGTATGGCGACGGTAGGTTGTGTCTGTAATTATGCCAGTTTCCAAGCCGATATGTGGTAAGTTGATGTCGCCTGTTAGCCATTTTGTCGATGTTGGGTAGGCAGGGCGGAGGTGGTTGGCTCCATAAAAGCTGGGTTGCTGATGGTGGTTGGTCACTGCTGGGTGAACGGTAGATTAGTGTAATGGTGAGCGGATCGCTTCCGTGGCATATTGATGATGATGCTGTGAATTTGGTGTATGCGTCGAGTTTGATGTATGTGCAGATTAGCTACAACTATTCTTTGACGGTAATGTGTAAATAAACACGTATAACTATGTATGAAGAGTATCTTATACATATACCGTACCACGTTACCAACCCAACATACATTGGACAGTCAGGTATCGCTGGTACACAATATTGATCGTACTAAACTTAAGGATAATGGAAGCCAACCAGATAACACCATAATAAACACTTGGTCAGTTACAGGCGATGTGACTATGTGGCTATCCTTATTCTCCAATTAGATTAGATCAAGCTTAATATTGAATACCACTCCCATTTGAACATACATGGTTGGCAACCATCTTAGAAGTCACATCAAAAATACTGCACATGAAGTGTTCTAATCTTAAGGTAGATCTATATCTTTAACCTATAGCAGTATTCACATTAACACATTCCATTACGATACATGTTTTAATGCAATGTTCCAGTTTGAAATACCTGTATGCGGCGGCCATTTTGTCACAATTATGATTTCAACCTACATTGATACCATTTTAAACGGGATAAGTCGATCACCAAATAGATATAATGTTATATTTTTACTGTGTATTTAAGTTGTTATAATGTTTGCAAAACTTAATAAGTTTCCTTGGACCACTAATACAATATTTAATTGATGTTGGAAGCCATTTTGTCCGCCATTTTGAGTCAGCTAATGTTTCAATGCTTAAAACTCAAAGATTTCTTGGAGCATTTATTACATATTACAGTTCAACAATTTATTTTACGCCACTTCAACTTAAATAGTGATAAAAACAAATTATTTTCCAAACAGCTTGTCATTTTTTAGCCACCATGTTGATTTCAGCCATCCCGGATGCCTTTTTACATTCACTAACTCAATCGATAATATTAAATATAAATAAATAATTATGTTTTAAACATCTTAACTACAACCAATGCAAAAAAGCGATTTGGTCCTAATTTCTGGCACCTCTGATTGTTTTTTCTGAATTTTGGCGGCCATCTTGGACGCCATCTTGATTTTCACAAAATGCTCAATGATGCCAGCTGGGCATTATTCATATTCTTCAATTACAACAAATTTCCTAACCGAAAACCAAAAAATATTTACTATACAATCCAATGCCGGGTATAACATAAATATCCCATTTATAGACTTGACTATTAATCAACTTTCAGTTATCCAATATTCCTGGCTATTGAAGGATTTTCAAATAAAAATCTGTCAATGTAATGTTTATTATGGACGCCTAGAACCAGCCTCTGCATATAACAATCAACAAATGGTCAAATACACACTTAGATCCGATTTGAAAGAGAAAAATTAACGACAAAAATCGAAAAATATCATAATTTCCTTAAAAAATCAATAATTATTAATTAATAATCATATTATAATATTTATATCTATATATTTCCACATGCGGGGTTCAATTTCAAACATTTTAAGACATACTATACAAGCCGATAGCCCTTGTGAGTGAGGAATAATCGAAGTTTTCCTAAACCCTCTGCTAGCTTAAAATAACGGCGGCCATCTTTAAAGATGGCCGCCAAAAGGTCATTTGGCAAAATGTCCCGCAAGTCCATCAACTGATTTCGGACAGCTTAGATATCAAGCTAACCGAAAATCATTGTTGGATCTGTTCACCTCTTTGGTAATGGATCTTCAATTTTCAAGACCTGGGACATGGACTAACGATAGTCCAACATAAAAAGTATTAACGTTTCTATATAGAAGATACATTAAAGAAAATGTTTGAAACATGCAAAGGACTAACTTGTACATATATTAGAAGAAATTGTGATATTAGTAAAAATGCAAAGCAAAATTTAGGTGTTTTTCCCGAAGCAGCAACTTTATAATCATGTTGGTTAAATCTTATTTATAACTATCTGAACATGGAAATGGATATGTAGTAAAAGCCACCATATTCTACAATGCAAAACAATTGCAATTGTCATGATTAAAGACCTTGAATTTTATTAATTAGTATTACAAAACAAGATTTTTAAAAAATGTCACGGAAATTTGTTACACTCATGACATTTTTTACCTCCTTTTGTCATAACTTTTTTTGTACTCATTCAAATTTCATAAAACTTGGCAATTTTCTTCACATTTACTAAGTGAATCTTGTGGACACATTTATAAGGAAATTTAAGAGCATATATTGATTGGGGAATGGTTGAAAGGTAAAGCTTCATTATTTCTGACATTACCCAATTGTAGCATTTAAGCTGCTGTTAGAGAATATTGTATCATACCGAAATATACCGAACCGTTAGAAAAATTGACGGTATGTATCATATCGTGTGGTGAGCGTACCGTTACAGCCCTAGTGTTCTTACATAAATGTACTTTAAGTTGTGTAATATATTCATATAAAGTGCACGATCACTATAATCAAGAAAAAACTCATCGTTTGCAGCCGAAATAGCAAATGTTTTGAGTGCGAACGTTATTCATTTCAAAAGAATTTGTTGACGTGATTCTACACACTGTTTAAGGTGGGATGAATATTACCTCAGTTTGTGGCCAACTAAATGTTTGTGTCCCAATCTTTGATTCTAGTTTCTCTGATACTCAATTATTATGTAATGTTTGTTCGTATTGTTATAGTGGAAACAGTGGAACGACAAGATTTGAAAGATTTACTGAAACTCTCTGATTCACCAGTGTCTATGGTAATTATCTTATCTCATAACTGTCTACAAAGTTGACACTATCCAATCATATTCTTAAAGTTAGAAAAAAGTTATTTATAGAGTAAGTTATGAAACAAGAAACTCTGATCGGCTCTCATTTTGAGTGAAAACCATCTAAATAGAGATATCAGTATTTGAGTATACAAAAGATTTAGAAGATAGAAGTGTTGATTTATATCAATTTTTGTCAAAATTTTAACATTACACTTTGCGGTGCTAGTCTACTTATACTTTCTACCGCTACTGACTAACAACACAATACTAGTGTAATAGATATGAGCCGCGTCAAGCATAAAAGGTCCTTATGGTATTTTTTTGACATTTTCATGTTTTGATATCAAAATAATCTTCATTCTTTCATCTTTCCAAAAATATATACATTATCGGGTATAACATGACAATATTTACCTCTATAAAGCATTTAAGACGTCAAGTTCGATAGCAAAAAGGTTAAATGACGTCACGTTTTTTCAGTCGACGTCGTTTCATTTTTTTACAACAATGATGAAATGTAGGAACAGTCAAAGACCAACCAAAATTATTAAGTCATTATGAATTGATTATTCTAAAACTATTGAATTAAAATACATTATTTTCTCCAATAACAGTAAATGCTACATATCTAAATTAACTTTAAAGCGACCCCGGTCAATGTCTAGCATATTTTATTCTACAACCTTATTTTCCCAGCAAAAATGTACCTTATGGTAATTTTTCAACACTTTCGTGTTTTGATATCAAAATAATCTTCGTTATTTAAGGTTTCTAAAATATATACATTGTCGGATACTGCATGATCGTTTATACATTTTTAATACAGAGTTGAAGACGTAAGTTGAAAAGCGAAACTGTTATTTAAAATGACCTCACGTACGACAAACGTTCGTCGATCTGCAATCAAATACGTGCCGCCAAATTAGATAACTTTTATACGACAAGCTCATGATGCTGCCGAATATGTGTTTCAGAACGCGCTCGTCCTGGATGCGACCAATAATTTCAACTGCTATTTGTACTAAAAAAAACGTGTTGACATTTACATCTATCCGTATTCCTAGAAATCTGATTGACACGTGCTGTACAATTAGCTACATAATTTCAATCATTACCAATCCAGAATATGGTCTGGTACATATTGTCATTCCGTGTAGGCAGTCGTGCTACAAATGTCTTGTTCACGACTAACTTACGGTAATGCACGTGTCGATCTGTCCCAACCTAAGTCAAAGTATCAGGAAGGGATCTGCGTCAAAATCAAGAAAAATACAAAAGTTACTATCTGCACCGGTACGACTGATCTGCGTTTGTTCTACGATTTCTCTACGACTATGCACAACGTTTCTGGTCATTTTGATTCATGTTTTCTATAATAAACCCCAATAATATAAACGACACACATTTGTTGCCGATTTTACCACGATGTTACTGCGACAACCACCATCACAACAACGGCAACTTTATAATACTGTCAGTTGATGCTTAAATGATACATGAGCAATTGATATCACACCAGAGCAGAGATCACTCCTCCTAGTTGTATGTCGAAGGCTGCTTGGCAAAGTTTTTCAAGTTAATCCGTTGGACCATGCGAGTACGATTTACCGTTACTGACTACTGGCGTAATGTCAATTGTGATATGAACCATATAGATATCGTCATCATGCTACCCCGATATAACAATTAGATATCGTAATGGAAGCTGTGCGCCAGTGTGAGTAGGGTAATAAATAAAAAGAAAGCAGTTCACAAACGAAGCGGAGCATAATCAGTTGTTTAAAGGTACCAACGAAGACTTTTAATGGTTGCCGATAAAAGATGCCAAAGAGACCGACACATCCTTAGACCGACATGGGTTGGACAGGTGTTTTCCAAGATTTGTACAACAGTTGCTATTCCACGTGTATGCCTACATGCCAAACTTAAATTGGATGGTACACTTATATGATGATTATGTAAGTCTATATTTTCACCGATATTTGTGGAAATTAGGATTTATTTATTTGCCGTTGATCAATACTCGCACAAAAAAGGAATAAAAAATGCAATTTGATAGGTCTCTCATCGCCGTATGATATGTCCGGCGTCGACATTTATCAATTATAACCATTTGAAGAATGTTAATGCATCAGCTAAAAGTATCCACGCACTCTGTTCTGGGGAGATGGTCGTGAATTTACATTCTGGCTTCTCTCGAACCGCCGGGGAAATGTTTTGGGATGTTGTTGTCGAAACAATACACCGAGAACATTATTTAGTTTTCAGGGGCTGGGGAAACGATCGTGTTTAACCTTCCAGCTTCCCCGCACTGCCGAGAATTTTTTTTCTTCTCTGAATCAATACCCCGGGGACAATATTTAGTTATCATGGGCCATGGAAATACCGAATATTTTACCATCAGCTGTCCCCCTCGGGGACGTGGAAGGGCAGTGATTTGATATTCCAAAAAGTAAAAAGTCCAGCCCATTCCCGGGGACTGGACCGTGGATGCAACTGACTGATATATTAGCTCTGTGTCGTTTGAAAACACAGATTGCAGATTTGCACTAAAAATGATTTACTTAGTAAAGGGTCGCTTTAAAGACCAAATTAAGTAAATCTTCTAGCGTCTGCAAAACTATATTATAAAAATAATAGGTGTAAATAATTAGACTCCGTAGAAACCCTAAAAATAGTATAAATATCATTTTAATAATATACAGTAAAGAAAGTTTGTTTCATGGCTACGCCTCGAACCAGGAACCTTAGCTTTCACAGACCGTCGTCTCTAACAATATACCACGGAATAAATGCAGTCTGTTGCATCCACGGCACCGGCACACCCCGGGGATCCTCAATGGAAAATTTACCTTCCAGCTTCCCCCGTACTGCCAGGGAAATATGGAAGGTTTTTTCTCCGAACCAATACTCCGGGGACAATATTTAGTTTCCAGGGGGGCGGGGAAATACCAGACATTTTACCCTCAGATTTCCCAGGCAGGGCCGTGGAGGGCGGGGATTTTTCAACCCAAATGTTAAAATCCCGACCTATCTCCGGGGTAGGGGGCGTTGATGCAACTGACTGGTGCATAAATATTATTGTTGCTCTTAAAACGTTTCATTATTAAATTAATAGGGCCCTACGTGCCCTTGTTTTAAATCGGGAACCGAGTTTGATTATTGTACTCTAAATTTAGTGATGCAGACCTGGATCTACATGAAAATTCTATTTGCGTCGCAATAGAAATCTAAAATAATAGGACCTACTGTAGGTCTAGATCTGTTCTAATTTGTGCGGCAAAAGTCCAAATTTAGATCGCAACTCGGTCTGAATTCAAAGCGCTTTTTTCATGATTAACCTACTTGAAATGTGCATTAATCTAACCTAGTTAATTCTTTGTGAGATTGTTGATTGACAGTTTAATTTGTCTGTCAATCATGAAATAACTTATATTGACTCGTCATTCTTTACGCATTCTATATCTAGGTCTAGATCTATTGTTTACAACAAATAATGAATTATTCCTATTGCCAGTGATTATGGCAACACTTTTAATGATATACATATATTCACACTATGTTTTAACATACAAATCTACTTATTTCAAATGTATGTAGAGCTCTATGCAGCTTGTTTTGACCATGTACAGACGGGGCTTTGAACACACCCCTCCCGCTACGCACCTGACGTTGAACTATTTATAGAGAAGTTGATCTATTTATAGATCTATTAATTATCCTATACATCCAGACTCATAAACTTTTAAAAAAACATTCGTTATATTTATTTAATGTGAATTAAACAATCTATGTATTTTGAAATTGTTAAATATAGTGAAATGTTGAAATTTCCATGGTTTAGACCTCAATGTTAACACTACGTGTTTACAATGGGCGCAGCCATCTTGAAACGTCACGATTTCTTCTGACGTCATTTGCGGCTTATGACGTAATTTACGATAAGGACCTTTTATGCTTGACGCGGCTCATATAGAACCCCTTCACTACAAAATGTGCTACTGAATTTCAACTTGTATCAAATTTTAAACACGCAATTAATATAGAACTATAGAACATGAAATATATTATAATTAAAATAACCCAAGGGAAGGAACTCTATAATAAATGTCTTATTATACAATAAGGTTATAGGAGTTGCTCCCCTTGGTTTTGTTCCCAATGTAACTGATATCCTTATCTTATATAATCAACCGCCTATTTATATCTCAAGAAATCTCGCAATTTAAGGTCCTCTATTCAAAGTCTAACCACCATTTGGAATTATAACAATATTACCTATTTTTCTTATTGTATTTTGCAGGCCAGAATTCAAAGGAAGGCGGAACAGGAACATAACCATAACTATCTCAAAGGAGCTACAAAGGTACAGTTTATGACCCCAAAATACTATTTTAGATAAAATATCGAAATTTCTCTAAGATTCTTGATTAATTATTTTGCAATTGAAGATTTTATGACAATCTATCTTCATAAACAAATTAAGTTTATAATTTCAATCTCCCTCAAAGTCTGAGGTCATTGGGCAATCTGGTAGGGATATCGAATAAAACCAGGCGGGTAGCTAGCCCTCTTTGCATGTGGATTCAAGATTTTGCTAGGGGGTCGGGCATGCTCCCCTTGGAAAATTTTAAAAACAAAGGTGAAATCTGGTGCATTTCAGGCAATCTTGTGGTGCTTTGCTTAGTTGTAAAAACATCAATTTTAGGATAATGAATTTACAAACAAATACTCAAACTCGACTAAATTCTAAATCAAATGAATGCCCAAGAGCAATTTTGATATTTTTATATGGTTTTCTGATATGCTCATAGAAGTCTAGTTGCCGCCAATATTTAGGCCAACGAACTGTATTATTACATTGTCAACCAATGTCCTTAAGTTTTCAGCTACTTCTACTATTATCCAAAATTGCCAGCCTAGACAGACATTCGGTTGTCATAATAGATCATATGCCTTTGCCCTTCTCATAGTACTAACATTCACAACAACACGACAGTGCCTTTAGATCAGTGCCCGTTTCTAGTATTCTGAGATGACAATGTCACAGTGGTGAGCTGTTTTTGGTTTTGAATGCTGCACTTTCTGCAATATGATCATATAACGCAAATGCCATACAACTCTCCCCAACAATGCTTTGAGAATCAAGCTGCTTCAACTTGATGATTTGCTTCTGTGAACGTTTGAAGTGGTCTAGAATTCTGCAATATGAATCCAATAGAAATCATGCAAAGAGACGATAAAGTCTGCAAGACTAGCCCATCTACTGTCTCATATAGACTCTGATGCAGAATCAGAAATCAGCTTGTGATTACTTATTGCATCATTACTTATAGCAAAACTATCGCTTCGCATCTGTTCCCAAAAGACGTTTTGCACATTACCGAGTTTCTGTGGAGTGCATTGGGCGGCCGCGAACAACTCTTAAAAGTTATATCAAAACTTTTCAACGCAATATTTGTGAAGGAATTCTTACCTAGAAAATTCAAAACTGGACTTACAATCACAATTCACAAAGGTAAAGGCAAACCTGCCACTGACCCAAATAACTATCGTGCAATTTCTCTGTTACCAGTAATCTCGAAAGTGTTTGAAAAACTCATACTCACGCGTATACAGAATGCTACGTTTCTCCCAAAACTGAACGACCTACAACACGGTTTTCAAAAAGAGAAAGACTGTAAAATGGTATCATTTATCCTCACGCATTTATGTTTGTGAAAGTAACAGCCAGTTTCTAGACGCCAGGTCAGCTTTCGACAGAGTGTGGACAACAGGTCTAATATACAAACTTTATCAATTTGGAATTCATGGAAAACTTCTGAGAATAATTCACGACTCATTCGTAGACTCCTCAAGTCGAGTGTATATGAACGGTTATCTATCAGAACCTTTCGAAATAATGCAGGGTACTAGACAAGGAAGCATATGTGCCCCATTTTACTATACAGTATTTATTGACCAACTCCTGAATAAATTACAGTCATCATCGCATGGGTTGAAAATCGGTGACCTCAAACTTAGCTCACCGACACAGGCAGATGATATTGTGTTGCTATCACTCACCAGAAATGGTCTTTGCCAACTTCTTGATATCTGCAAGAAATACGCGTCACAGTGGAGGTACCACTACAATGCTACGATGCTGTTGAAACACTCGTCCGTCATTACTTATACAACTAAACTATGACAATATAGATATTCAGTGTACACAATCATATAAACACTTGGGCATCACGCAATCAACAAAGGGTAATCAGCTACACGACGTCGATGAAATCAGACAATCCATGAGAGGAACTCGATTTTCTATTATTAACCGATTAAGTGACAACGTTGGAATTACGCCAACAACGCTTACCAAGCTCTATATACCATGTGTTCTACCAAGGGCGCTATACGCATCTGAACTGTGGAACAACATTACTGTCTCCGACATGAAAAAACTTGAATCCACTCATCATCTCTGCCTGAAACGTATACAAGGTCTCCCTCACCGCACTCGGTCTGACATGTTCACAGGCCTTCTGGGGATAACATTTATCCAGGCATATATCGAATTGCAAAAATTGAGATTTTTCGGTACCTTGTGTAGATCAAAACCAACCGACTTAGTTACGAAACTTTTTAACTACAGATTCTTCCAACACCAAACATGTGGACGCTCTAGACAAAACGGGTTCATAAAAGACGTAGAACGAATTCTCTTTAAGTACGGCTTGAACGACATGTGGACCCAGTATGCAATAACCGGTACGTTCCAGAGCAAGTCACAATGGAAGAATACGTGTAATACAACCATATTCAACTACGAGAGTTGAGCATGGAAGCAGCGACAACTAGAAAGTAACGATTTTGATCGTTTCAAACTTGTTCATAATAATTTAACTGTTTTTAGTGCTTGGAAAGTTGCGAAATCCAAACCTGAACATCTTGGGATAATCAAACATCTGGTCAAGATATGTTGTGCTACTAAAAACCCAGAACTGACAGTATGCCATATGTGTGACTCATCTTTTAGAGACGAACTACAACACCTAATGTTTGATTGTTTAGGTCCTAATGTTACTATATTACGATCGAACTATTTTCTGAAACTAAGCTGGACTTTCAATCCCGCTCTTAGCAATTACTTGCATGGTGTTACCAGGGACAAACTTTGCTCATGTCTACTTGGTCGCATAGATGACACTTTAATGCTCTATATTGACAATTGTACTTCAACTCAGTTCTTGATCGAAAATGCTAAATTTCTTAGATCATTGTTTCATTAGACACCCTTTCCTTACATGTTTAGTTCTAAATTTCGTTTCGTTTTAACTAAATAAACTCAGTGAAGTGAAACGGTGTGTGATTAGAGACAGTAAGATAATTATCAAGATGTTGACCGATTCATGTGAACCTGTATATAGACGTTTGATAGACATTCTCTGCATCGAGTTTGCTCAAGTTAACTACTTTCTTCTTTGTGTTGTAAATAACTCTTTCTGTGTGTTGTAAATAACTCCTTCTGTGTGTTGTAAATAACTTTTTCTGTATGTTCTTTTTCTTGCAATATGCTTATTGTATGTTTGAAACTGTAAACGATATATCTCCAGAAAATGGAGGCAATAAAGTTCTATATAGTAATGAGAACATGCTTGAGAAACTGGTTACTTCATCAGTAGTTGACTCAGCTTGTTAAAAATGAAGTTAGGCGGCTGTACTGGGATGAGTTTTTAACGCCAACGAACGTGCATGTACGAGGGGCATTCAAAAAATACGTAGACAAATCAATTTGCTAGCTTATTTTTTCAGATAAATCAATAATTATTTATTATGTTGCTGTACCCCCATCATTTGCCAAAATCCAAAAGTTTCATAGAAATCAGACCGGCGGTTAAGTGAGGATCATGTTTTATGCATTGCACCTATAGTGACCACTGGGCAAGTCCAGACGTCGTTGTTGACGTCATATGTTTCGGTAACCTCACAACATCTTCTAAATCATCACAATAATACTTATTGTAAATTTCCAACCATTATGTATAATGACCAATTTACAATGGCGGATTATAAGCTTACAAAAAAAACCAAATAGCATTCATTATTTCATTAATTTTGTTGTTTCGAGTTTTACACTCACGTACCAAAATCGTGCCAATATCAAAGTCTTGACGTCTAGAAAAGCGAAATTTGGACTCCCTGTGACATGTTTCACGGGTGGTAATCACGTGACTTCGTCTTGTATGAAGCACGTATAATGGCGGACATTCAGCCTCGGTAAGTACCTATTTTTCTTGGTGTTATATGTCTTCCATCCTCTATATCGAAACTTCACATAGCCTATCATATGCGGATTGCTTTTTTACTAACGTTACAAGTTAGTTTGGTCTCCTAAGTTGAACAGATTATGAGAACACTCGTTGAATTTGGTCCGGAGTTTCATCGCAAGACACGTAAGTTGCACGTCAAGTGTAAATAGTTGACCAATTATGGAAAATAAAGGTTTTTGTGACAAGAAAGGTAAAAAATCATAACTGTTGTTTGATTATATCACGAAAGAACCATGTACCGATTTTTTGCAAGGATTTTTCGGCCGTATATTTACATTTTACGAAAGTAGTATGATACACGTTCGATTTTGTAAAGTAAATCACACGAACAAATATCGCCATGGTTATATATGGTTTTAACATATACCAACCCATAATTGTATCTATGTATGTACTACGTTTACAAAGTTTGATTTAAATGAATTTCAGTCATACTGTTAACAACAAACATCAACCATACAGAAAGAGCATTGAATTCAATGCATGTATGTTTACGTAATCAAATGATATGTTTGACTGATACTGTTGGTTTATACGTGTCCATGCCTGATGCTCGATACTATGCATATTACGATCATTATATACATATCTACAACATTAATGCATATCACGTGAAGCACACTAGTCCATTTGTAAGCTAGCTTGTTTCCATTACTATTACCAGAGTCTTTATTTTAACAAGTCCTACTTCAAAACAGCCATAACAAAAACTGCACAAATCAAGTACATGGTCCACATACATGTACCGACCATTGTAAATGTTACATGTCAGTTTCATACACATTGTACTTACTTTTTCAGATAATGACGAAGGCAAAGTCACGCCTCACCATACAGAGGCCAAAAAACATCTATAGGAAAATTAAGTCGTCAACTATATTAGAAAATAACAACTCTGTCAAAAGACCTTTAAGTAAAACTCCACTGAAATCGCCATACAAGTCTACTAGCAGCTTCAAATCACCACCAGCTACATGTATAAAAAAAGGAAGGTCGGATCATCCCGGTGTCTTTTCCGAGACATAGCCAATATCGAAACAAACAGAAGTGACCAGACACCATCGATTGATTCTGATGATATATTATTTGCTAGACCACTATCATACGAGGAATGCGTTTCATTTGCTAACCAACCAAATGAATCGGCAGAAGAAAGAACTGGGGCGAAGGCACAAGTGTTGGATGAATTGAAAGCTCTTTTGCCGGAGGTGATGGCTATATTAGCAAGCAATGGAGACATTGATAGGTCGATTCTATCATTCTTCCAGCAGGTCAAGGACGACAGATTTCCATTGAATAACATGTCGTTTCAATTGTGGCTGGAAGTCGTCAGGTGGTTTGACAACAAATCTACAACAAACATGAGATAATCTGGGCGGGTAACCCGTTATTTATTGATTTCAATAGTCATGGTTTAAAGATATGATACTTACTAATATGTGTAATTTATCAATTGGCAATTTAACACAGTTAGTCAATGCCGTAACAAGCTTTATCGGCGAATTGATTAAACTTTAAAAGTGCAGTCACGGCTCAATGCTCGAAATCGAACTATACATGTATAGAGTCAACTTAGTTAAAGTATACTCATCAAAACACGAAGACGTAATAATGTAGTTGACCCGCTGGCCCAGTGATGCATTTAAAAACAATTGGATTCATGCGGTCACAGCCGGAAAACTTGTTTGACAAAAGTTGAGTATGGGGACGCCTATGTTTGTGACATATTTTCTAATTTCTTATCTAACGGTGTTGATCCTAGATCTACCTTAACTACCGTATGTTAAAAATAATGTTAGACGATAAACACTTTAAAACGAATACTACAACAAATAAAGTGTGATAATGCAACATATTTACGTTTAAACTGGAGCCGCTATTTCTAATTGACGTGTGACGTAAACGGTGCGATATACAACATGTAGTTACGTTAAAATTACTATATTTAAAAAATAAGTATTGTATATTTGCGAACAAACTTTTAATGCAATCAGTGTTTACATTGGTGAGTCTACTCACACTTACATGTTTTGCATTGAAATGTAGTATCGAAACCAGCATCTTTAATATACACGAAGAAGATAAATAACATTATAAAAGTAAGTACTGATTAAACGGGTCCGTAGCCACATTGATGCACACCCGGTAAAATTGGAAGAATTATCAAAATATATAAGGAAAAAATAGACCATATAAACAATGTGTCTCGGTGAATTTGGCCTATAGATACTGCCATGGAACATGTTTTTTAGAAATGTTCTCAGTATATTCATTGAAGGCAATTAAATATCTGCGACGAAAGAAAATAGCCTACATTCCCCGAAACTTATTGTACATAACGACAATCCTATCGTTGAAGAAAAACATTTTCGAACGGAAATCGACCGTAACGTTGTGTGGTAATTTTCTCGCACAAAAGTCGGACTTCGTATAACCCACATATGGCAGTTTAATGCGTCTTTTATACATGGCAGTTTAAAGACTGTTTGATGTTAATATCAAAACGGTTCTTCAGCTTGGTTTAAAGTTAGTTATACATCGTCTGTACCATGAATCGCCAAGGTTAGTCCAGATTAACTAGCGTTTGAGTAGGTTTCTTGGATGTTGTATCAGTGGTTGGATGTATGGTGTTTCTTAAATTGCCGTAATCTAAATTAAAAGTACACTGATGCCTGTAAATAATGCTTGTTTGAAAAGCATATTTAGGCTTGTTCGATGGTATATTGGGGTGGTTTCAACAAACTCTTGACGATCTGAACCATGGCGATATTTGTTCGTGTGATTTACTTTACAAAATCGAACGTGTATCATACTACTTTCGTAAAATGTAAATATACGGCCGAAAAATCCTTGCAAAAAATCGGTACATGGTTCTTTCGTGATATAATCAAAAAACAGTTATGATTTTTTACCTTTCTTGTCACAAAAACCTTTATTTTCCATAATTAGTCAACTTTTTACACTTGACGTGCAACTTACGTGTCTTGCGATGAAACTCCGGACCAAATTCAACGAGTGTTCTCATAATCTGTTCAACTTAGGAGACCAAACTAACTTGTAACGTTAGTAAAAAAGCAATGCGCATATGATAGGATATGTGAAGTTTCGATATAGAGGATGGAAGACATATAACACCAAGAAAAATAGGTACTTACCGAGGCTGAATGTCCGCCATTATACGTGCTTCATACAAGACGAAGTCACGTGATTACCACCCGTGTGTTTAAGCTGATTAAATCAGGAAAAATATAAAACCCCAATACTGTATGTTTTACATGATGTTCGGGTACTTCCTCTAGGTGAAATCTCCAATTTCGGCCATGATTCAAGTAAGTATGTGTGTTTAAAAAATGTTTATACCAAGCGCAACACATAATTGCAGAATTACGCATTCCCTGTGATTTAACGCGACGTCACATTTTCTTTCCGCTTTTAAGAGTGACTTTGTATGATAACCAATATCTCTGTAACCCTGTTAATTATGGCATCATAATTTGAAACACAGAATTATATAGTCTCAACAATACACACATCAATTCTATAAAGGTTTCGCAACCGTTAACGATAATGACGGGGTGAAGAAATCAACACCAATTTTCTACGGGATAAATCGATTGGTTGCCCCGTGTGTTAAATTTTGCATTGCTATAACTACCATATTTTTAGCTCACCTGACCACAATGTGGTCATGGTGAGGTTTTGTCATACCGAGATGTCCGTCGTCCGTCGTGCGGCGTGCGGCGTGCGTCGTGCGTCCGTCAACAATTTCTTCAAACGACTTCTCCTCCTAAACCGCTTGGCCAAATTTGATAAAACTTAACAGGAATGTTCCTTGGGTGGACCTCTACCAAAGTTGTTAAAAAAATTCCAGTCCGTTGCATAACTAGGTCACACAGGCTAAAAATAGATTTTCAAAAAGGAAACTTCAAAAATCTTCTTCTCTAAAACCGTAAGGCCTAGAGCTTTCATATTTGGTATGTAGCATTACCTTGGGATTATGTCCCTGGGGTCAAAATAGGCCCCGCCCCGGGGCCCTTAGTTTTACATAGAGTTATATAGGGGAAACCTTAAAAAATCTTCTTCTCCGAAACCGCTTGGCCCAGGGCTTTCATATTTGGTATGTAGACTCAGCTAGAGGTCCTCTACAAAGATTGTTCAAATTATGTCCCTGGGGTCAAAATTGGCCCTGCCCCGGGGGCCCTTAGTTTTACATAGAGTTATATAGGGGAAACCTTTAAAAATCTTCTTCTCCGAAACCGTTTGGCCGAGGGCTTTCATATTTGGTATGTAGACTCAGCTAGAGGTCCTCTACAAAGATTGTTCAAATTATGCCCCTGGGGTCAAAATTGGCCCCGCCCCGGGGGCCCTCAGTTTTATATAGAGTTATATAGAGAAAACTTTAAAAAATCTTCTTCTCCGAAATTGCTTGGCCCAGGGCTTTCATATTTGGTATGTAGACTCAGCTAGAGGTCCTCTTCAAAGATTGTTCAAATTATGTCCCTGGGGTCAAAATTGGCCCCGCCCCGGGGGCCCTTAGTTTTACATAGAGTTATATAGGGGAAACCTTTAAAAATCTTCTTCTCCGAAGCGGCTTGGCCCAGGGCTTTCATATTTGGTATGTAGACTCAGCTAGAGGTCCTCTTCAAAGATTGTTCAAATTATTCCCCTCGGGTTAAAATTGGCCCCACCCTGGGGGTCACCATTTTACTTAAACTTATATAGGGAAAACATATAAAAATCTTCTTGTCTAAAACTACAATGCCTAAGAGCTTTGATATTTGGTATGTAGCATCATCTAGTGGTCCCCTACCAAGATTGTGCAAATTATGCCCCTGTGGTCAAAATTGGCCCAGCCCCGGGGGTCACCGTTTTACATAGACTTATATAGGGAAATATATAAAAATCTTCTTGTCTAAAACTACACTGCATAGAGCTTTGATATTTGGTATGTAGCATCATCTAGTGGTCTTCTACCAAGATTTTCAAATTATGCCCCTTGGGTCAAAATTGGCCCCACTCAGGGGGGTCACTGTTTTACATTGACTTATATAGGGAAGACATATTAATATCTTCTTGCCTAAAACTACACTGCCTACAGTTTTGATAATTGATATGTAGCATCATCTTGTGGTTTTCTACCAAGATGTTCAAATTATTCCTTTGGGTGAAAATTGTGCAGGGTTTATAATCAGGTGAGCGATATTGGGCCATCATGGCCCTCTTGTTTAACATAACATATATTTTTCATGATAAATATACCCACTGAATTCATAACCGGTAGAACCTAACTTCTACCAATTTTGACGAAATTCGGATGGTAGATAGTTAAACAATCTACGTATTTTTTTAATGGCCCTCGTAAGTGGCACCAGTACAGCTAATAATTACAAGGAACGGTAAAACTCTTTGCGTATATAACATGTTCCATATCTGAGGATAATTACAATATGAATGCAACGGAAAGTGAGGTAGCTACGCGCCTGAAAACCAAATGACCAAGTACCTCAAACATAATTGACATTACGCCAGTTGTCAATCAGTACCCTTAAATCAATATGAACGGTAAATTATAATCACATGGTCCAATGGATTAGCTTGAAAACCTTTGTCAAGCACCCTTTGACACACAACAGGTGGTGCGATCTCGTATCTGGCGTAATGTCAATTGCACAGGGTATGTGATGTTCTTTAATTGATAATCTTTTCAGTATATAACAATTAATATTACATAGAGTAAATGTTGCTGTCGTTGTAGAAGAGATATGGTGGATGAGAAGAGGTTGTGACGGGTCTACCTGTATCAGAGATTGACCTCACTGTACCACTACATATTCCTGGTAAGTCACGTTATCACATTTTGCTTAGGGATGGTATTCAATATTGATCTTATTTAGTTGGAGATTAAGGATAGCCAATCATATCACCTGTTACTAACCAAGGCTTTTATTTTGGTGCCAGTCCAAAGGCACAACCCGAATTTTACATAGAAGAGCCGTAGATTATATCTGTTCATTCAGAAAATATTCTTCAAAACCAAATTGAAACGCTGAATAAATCCTATAGGGTTGAGTGCCTAAGTTATAGTATGAAATTGTCAAGGTTTAAATTACACGATGATGAGCACCTCGGTAATAGTTTTTATACCCCCGCAAACAAAAGTTTGAAGGGGGTATACTTGAGTCACCATGTTAGTCTGTCGGTCTTTTGGTCTGTCGGTCTGTTGGTCTGTCGGTCTGTCGTTGCGTTAGCATCGTGTCCGCTCTGTAACTTTGTCATTTCTTACTGGATTTTAAAATTGCTTGGTACAAATGTTCACCACATCAAGACGATGTGTCATGCGCAAGACCCAGGTCCCTATCTCAAAGGTCGAGGTCACACTTAGAGGTCAAAGGTTATATAGTCATGCAAATCGTGTCCGCTCTGTAACTTTGTCATTTCTTACTGGATTTTAAAATTGCTTGGTACAAATGTTCACCACATCAAGACGGTGTGTCATGTGCAAGACCCAGGTCCCTATCTCAAAGGTCAAGGTCACACTTTGAGGTCAAAGGTTATATAGTCATGCAAGTCGTGTCCGCTCTGTAACTTTGTCATTTCTTACTGGATTTTAAAATTGCTTGGTACAAATGTTCACCACATCAAGACGGTGTGCCATGCGCAAGACCCAGGTCCCTATCTCAAAGGTCAGGGTCATACTTAAGGGTCAAACGTTATATAGTCATGTAAATCATGTCCGCTCTGTAACTTTGTCATTTCTTACTGGATTTTTAAAATTGCTTGGTACAAATGTTCACCACATCAAGACGGTGTGTCATGCGCAAGACCCAGGTCCCTATCTCAAAGGTCAGGTCACACTTTGAGGTCAAAGGTTATATAGTCATGCAAATCGTGTCCGCTCTGTAACTTTGTCATTTCTTACTGGATTTTAAAATGGCTTGGTACAAATGTTCACCACATCAAGACGGTGTGTCATGCGCAAGACCCAGGTCCCTATCTCAAAGGTCAGGGTCATACTTAAGGGTCAAACGTTATATAGTCATGTAAATCATGTCCGCTCTGTAACTTTGTCATTTCTTACTGGATTTTAAAATTGCTTGGTACAAATGTTCACCACATCAAGAAGGTGTGTCATGCGTCAGACCCAGGTCCCTACCTCAAAGGTCAAGGTCACACTTACAGGTCAAAGGTTATATAGTCATGCAAATCGTGTCCGCTCTGTAACTTTGCCATTTCTTACTGGATTTTAAAATTGCTTGGTACAAATGTTCACCACATCAAGACGGTGTGTCATGTGCAAGACCCAGGTCCCTATCTCAAAGGTCAAGGTCACACTTAGAGGTCAAAGGTTATATAGTCATGCAAATCGTGTCCGCTCTGTAATGTTGTCATTTCTTACTGGATTTTTAAATTGCTTGGTACAAAGTCATGAAATTTCAATCATGGTGTTTTCCAATCTGTATAGCAGCAGATTTCCATCAAATGTGTTGTTAAGACTATAATTTTAAATAATATTCCTGTGTCAAGGCGGTGCTGCGGGGGTATGATTCATCACTCCTGTGATAGCTCTTGTTAATTTTAAAATTCCACAGGTATCAATTCGACAGGGATCAGCGCCTCGGATAAATACATGCAGATGGACAATAATGAACTAAGGAAGAAGAAACAGAAGAAGAAGAAGGGAGGAGACGATGATTGGGATGAGGAAGATATTGTAGCACAGCATCAAGTCAGCACAGTCACTGAGATGCCAGAGGTAGGTTCTCATTATCTCTCCCACATAAACTGTTAAATCTTTTAATTCGATGGGACAAAATTTCATGGTTTTGGTAAAAAAGACCATTTCAATGGGACGTTAATTTTTGGATTTAGCATTTCAAGTAATAAATACGACGGTCAAAATTATTGTTCAATGGGATTTGATTTTGTGAGTAAGATGAACCAAGAAATCCACGAAATTTAATTCCCCACAAAAATAAATGATTTTACATTAGTGGGGGGGGGGGAGATATACTGATTTCGTTTTGGATGTCTGTCGTGATGTGAGTCACAAAGTTGGACCATGCTTGATCTCTTTAATCACTGGTCAGATTTCAATGAAACTTACAAGCTTAGACATGATTTTGGAACTGTGGCTCAAATTTTGTTGATTTGTGGATTCCAGACAATGACTCAAATATATGAATCTGTGTCTATGGTTCAATATACTGATTATTTCCAGACTCTGACTGTGACTCAAATTTTGTTGATATACGATTTCCAGACTGTGACTCAAATTTTGTTGATATACGATTTCCAGGCTGTGACTCAAATTTTGTTGACATATAATTCCCAGACTGTGACTCAAATTTTGTTGACATACAATTCCCAGGCTGTGACTCAAATTTTGTTGACAAACAATTCCCAGACTGTGACTCAAATTTTGTTGACATATAATTCCCAGACTGTGACTCAAATTTTGTTAAACTTGTATGATGTATTGTATGTGTATATGATCCACAGACATTGGACTATAGGTGTCGCTGCAACTACGACTATGAAGGGGACGGTATCACATGCAGACTTCGAGGTAAATCTATACAATTATCATGGTATATTTTAGACATCATTTAATTGTGGCCTTATTCGCCACCCAACACAAGTGTTGAACGTATATCTTTATTCGCGAATATGATGATTTTCACGAGCAATCGCTAAACTATATTTTACACTGATTGTCCGTGACTTTGTTATGGTCTCCTTAAGTTTATTGAGACGAACAATATAATCCGAAAATTATCCTCGAATGAATTATGATTTTGTGATGTGACTTGTGAATTTATTTTACTACAACGCCACTTTCACTAGAATATGAATCAATGGTGATAATGAAACTGAACATTTCTCCAATTCAAGACAAGGACACACACTTTTTACTCACTGCGACTATTAGACCTAATTATTCTATTTTAGCATATGTGTCCAAAATGAGAGATATGGTTTAGATCAGGGGTGGTAATCCAATATGGATCTTACTTGACTTAAGAATATGGACAACCAATGAGATCACTGTGATACATCATATTAAACTCTTGGTCAGTCACAGGCGATACTATTGGCTATCTCTTATTGTCCCATTTGAATAAGTGTAATGTTGAATACCACCCCAGATTTTGATATGGAGTACAGCCTTGTCATTGTTTATGTGTTTCAGCTGTGGATTGTCCCCATGATCCTAGATTATGTGACCCCAATGCCTCTTGTCAGATGAATGTTGATACGTACATGTGTGAATGAAACAGTGGATTCCAGGGTACATATTGCAGAGGTCAGTATACAAACAGCAGATTGTGACGTATGGTTAAATTCCTTTTAAAAGTATTCGCCCCTATGTTCGCCAACATACTACTATATTATTCTGTATAAAATATTATAAGTAACATGCACATATTTTTCCTGTTGTTTTTTTAAATGCCAAATATAGCCTTTAGTTGCCAGTCAGCTTTCTGCAGAAATATGACAGTATTGCCTCCGCCCGGATTTGAACCCGAGTCACAAGATAAGACATCAAGCGCACTAACCACTGAGCTATGTAGACACATGCCAAAAGTTCACAGTTCACTTGTACTGTTTGTTGTACTGATACTATGAAAGAGGAACCAAGCAGAACTTATGAACCAATAGCCAGGCAGATAATGTTATGTTGTGTTGTGTGTTTGATAATAAAATAACACTGCTTCTCATTGAAAAACATATCTAAAGTGTCCAATTAAATTTAGTTTTAACCATGTAAGCCATTTTTAAAATTTCCCCGTCTGTCCGTCACAAATTTTGTCCGAAGCATATCTTGAAAACTATTTATGGTATTGACTTAATACTTGTAATATAAATAAATGGCAACTTGGATAAGTGCAGTGACCAAGAACCATAACTCTGTCTGTCTTAAATTTTGAATTATCTCCCCTTAAGTATTTTTTTGATAAAATTTTGTCTTCAAAACTATTTAAGATATTGACTTGAAACTTGAAATAAATATAGATGGCAACTTGGAGAAGTACAGTGACCAAGAACCATAACTCTGTCTGTGTTACATTTTGAATGATCTCCCCTTAAGTATTTTCATAATAATTGTTTGTCCAGAGCAATTAATATCTTGCAAACCATTTAAGATACCAACTTTATAAGTAGGGTAATGATTCTGCTGTTCCCATACACAAGCAAGTGCATTCGGCGGGGATGGCCATGTGATCATGGCTCTTGTTTTTTTTATAGTTGGTCCATATTTAATGTTGCTTAGACATACATGTACTACATTTACATAGCATGACAGTGAATAAACTATGTCATGCTTTTATCATTAAACCCACAATTCTGCTAAAGTTCTGCACCAAACTGCCGGACTACAAAAACGGTTTGGTGCCTTTGGTTTTCTAGCTCATTCATTTATTAAAGTTACACTGAATTCCCAATCATCATGGCTGTCAGTGGTTAATGTTTTTGGTACTATCAGTGTCTACTTTCATGGTAAACTGGATAGAGAGGTTCCTCTGTATCATACAAGCACTTATATATAAATATGCGTTAAGGATTTCCCACATTGCAGTTGTACTTTAATCATTGCCACTGGAAAAACACTTCGCCGCCATGATCATAGTTGGTAATAAACACTACTGGTAGTCAAACAATTGCCATGATAAACTATTTTATCTTAGGCCAAAAATAAAGTATTGTTTGTTTCCCCTTCCCGACCCAGGCAAAATAGGGTTGGGTAGGTAGGTAGGTAAATTTTTTTTTTTTAAATATTTTATTCTGAAAAAAGTTGGTCAAGAACACTTTAAATATGTGTCTATTCATATATACACTTTACTGCTTAAAATATACTATTTTGCTTTAAATTGAAATATAGTGACCTCCTTTGACAGAATAAAGTATTTAGAAAATAATGAATGCTGAATAAATGCACACTTGGAGATTAATAGCGACATTTAAAAATGAACAGGTTGTGAATAGATCACAAACCTCTAAACAATGACCAATGTTTACAATCCTGAAGCAGACCCGATAGTCGCCGACAATCTGTCGGACCAGAAGGAAATCTGTCGGACCGATTTTTGTTCGCTAAAATCAACAAAAAAGCAAATATTTTTTAATTTCCCTTTTAAGACGATGTACATCCAGTAAGAGATGGCTTTCCTCGTTTCCGAGGACTGTCATCGAGAAATCAGCATTAAGTCTGTTGTCCGATGGCCAATTACCGATAATTCTTTCGGTTTTAACCATATTTCTCCATGTTGCCCTCGTGAAATTAGAAAGAGACTCTTCAAAATAGGAGTACAAGAGCGCAGAATTAGAAAAATGGATCGCGCTTTGTGATTGGCTTACGAATTTATTACAGACGCGATTTCGTACTGTGCACATTCGTACCAAAAGACCGATTTTGGTACGAAAAGAACGAAATAAAAATTTTTTTTTCAGAAAGTCGAAAAAATATTTTGAGTCGGGCATTTTTGGCCTGAGTCGGACGGGAAGGGGAAACAAATAATATTTTATTTTTGGCCTTATATACCATGGTTGTCTTACTTGATGTCACAGAAGTACATGTACTTGTATTTAAGCATGTATCAAAATAACACAAAATAGGCGGCGGGTACAGTATGTGTTACGGCGGGAACAGTATGTGTAACGGCGGGTACAGTATGTGTAACGGCGGGTACAGTATGTGTAACGGCGGGTACAGTATGTGTAACGGCGGGTACAGTATGTGTAACGGCGGGTACAGTATGTGTAACGGCGGGTACAGTATGTGTAACGGCGGGTACAGTATGTGTAACGGTGGGAACAGTATGTGTTATGATGTCCAGTCTGTTGTAAACTTATTTTTTTAATTTTTCAGCTACAGTCCTTTTATTTTACTCATTTTTTACATAAATTAATTGTCGACAGTCTTTTAGCTTGTTAAACTGGAAACATATGACTGACAATGTGACAATCATTTATTTTTGAAATCTTTCCAGCTGTTTTAGACGAGATGAATTATCTGCTATTTTCACGTAGCTATTCTATTCATAAAGTCGCATATCAACAGAATGGCGAGGATACAGATGGTTCACGAGTGCTGTATGTTCCTGGTAGGTATAATAATAAGCTAAATGTTGCACTCAATCACCTCAAGCATAAACCAGCAGTCTAATTAATCCGGAACAACCATTCACGGGGAGGGAGGTTTTGTAGCTGATGACTGTGGTTACTTAGATCAAGGGGAACTAATTACTACAAGGCGTTTGTCAATCGTAACTACTCGGGCATTTCAGTAACTGACAAAATACTTTTGTTAGATAAACGCCGAGGTGTACCGAGTGGGCGTTTTGTCTGTATCTATAAATCCCTGGCTTTGAATGAGAAGGTCTAAGTACAAAATCCGTATGTTGAGAAAACAAGACAACACTGACAAAAAATTACTCAATATGGTAAAACAAGATGTTTCAACTTCAGTTTGGTCAACATGACAAGTTCCGATTTTCATGACAAAAGGCTCATAAGAAGTGCCTTGTGATGCTGATTTTGAATATGCATCAGTCTTATTAAGGTCGACCTTCTCATTCTAAGTCAGCGAAAAAGCGACTTGATCATGTCCGCTAGGTAACAATGAGAAAACTTTCTCTCTCCCTGTTAGTCTGGATTACCTCTCCTAGATCATTACGTTAACTAGAAATACTTTAGTATGACAGAGAACCAGACTTTCTCCTAGTAGCACTATTTGTTTTTTTATGTTATTTTTGTATACTAAATAGTACTAAAAGTATTTTTCGGAATTGATTTTCGAGATTCCAAATTGAAATTATCACACAGTATTACCTTTTACTCAAATGTAACTCAAACAATCCATGGAATTATATAGACAACCAGACCACAGGTCATTTAAAACGAAAAAAAAAACCCCAACAAAATATTTTAGACAGTTACTTTTTGTAGATGAACTAGCTGTTGCTGTTGCCTCGGACTGTGTTGATCAGAGCTTTTACTGGACACATACATGTATCAAATGGACATATTTCTAGGGCAAATGTTGATGGATTTGGACAGGAACGAGTAGTTTCCGGTATGTCTTATAATGAAATGTTTATAGTTTTTATATTATCATCTGAAGAAGGCCATTGATTGAAATATAAAACAGTGAGAAAACATGTGTTTTAAAGAAAATGTAACATTTTTGTCAAAGGGAACTTCGATGCCTCGAACAGTACTTGCCTCGAACACCCCAGATGCCTCGAACTCCGGTCCCGTCAAAATCCCTACTTTATTCGTATAGGATAGAACACGAGTAAGTGTTGGGTATGAAAACTAAATCGAGTTTGCGAGATTTTATGTTTCATACCCAACACTTACGAGAGATCTATCTGTATTAGACCACAGCTAAAATGTTTGTTTCTCAGATACAATTTGCACAACAATCAACTTCTTAATAATATGATTAATACTTAGTAAACACAATATCCCCAAATCGTTTACATTAGCCATTCATAAAATAAAGGAATGTTTGGTGCACGGGTATTTTGTGTTTCCATTGGTCAACTTTCTTTCTGTATCGTACATATTCTACATTTCTTTTTTAAAAACAAGTAGTGGAATTTGATTTACTTGATGAAACTACTACATCGATGGCTTAGAATAAGAAGGTCGTAACTACTACTTACGACCTTATAAGAATCATGCATATTTGAAATCTGGTTCACAAGGCGCTTCTTATGAGCCTATTTTAAAAAAATTAAAATTGTCATGTTGTCGAAAATGAAGTTTTAAAAACTTGTTTTCGTATAGATAAATAGTAAATTACAGACAGTTTTCTCTTGCATGCATGATGTTTTCTCAATATATCGATTTTGTAGTATGTTTTTGGAGTTTGAGGACGTAACCGCGGTAATGCAGATCAAGCATCTTCCATCCTGAGAACTTTTAGTCAAAGATCTGAATGAAATCCAAGGTTTAAGGACGTGCAACCGCATTCAGAACAGCGTCTGTCGAAAGATACCAGAAAGCAACATTCTTGGACATGTTCAGCATACGAGCAATATGCACAATGACGCAATTCTAAAATATTACCAGGACTACTTTTTCATCATTTAAATACACAGGGTATCCGTCTATATGAAAACAATTTTGACGAACTAGCAATTATGGCACGCAGTGGGCATAGAAGCACTGCTGTGTATTATTATAAACAACCGTTAGAGGCACTGGAGTGTAACTTATCATCCAAACTACAAACGCCATCGAAGACGCCTCCATCGCCCCAGTCTACAGCTGGACTAGTCGTCTCGGCAACGGTTATCAAGGCCGAGTCTGCTGGCTTGCCAGACCCAAATGCTATTGTGATAGAAGTACTTGACTATATATCTGCTATTATTGGTTTTCAAAGGCGGCAGAAAGATGTCGATTACACTGTCAAATCACCAGTCGAAACATTTGTGTAATCAGCAGTAAAATGTAAAAATGTTATTTCACTGCAAGTTCTTTTTCATTTTTGGCATACCGATTTTGTAAATGAGCAGAAAACTCTTATGTTATAACTGAATAGTTGATGAATTAACAATAATTTAATATTCTTTTAGATATACTTAACTGCTTAAATAATATTTAAGTGCATGTATATGTTTTATAATCGATACTATTGTAATTCTTACTTCAGCAATAAACAATTTTAAGTCATTGAAAACGCCGCTTCATCCTCTTTAAACTCTATATTTGATGTTTGTATTGGATATATGCATGTATAGTGATTGTTAATGCTTAACTTCACTGTTACAATCACACTTGTCGATGGATTGTGTTTACAATAATGCTATAAATTCCTGACTTGGTGGATTAATTTGCTTGGCCTAAATAGTATTGGATAAATCAATGTAAGGTTATATACAACACTTTTTCTATATACCACAGAAAAGTGTTGTATAAATTTTTTTTTGGGATTTATTCAACACTTTTTCTGCTCGTTGATTGGTCAGTTACAGTAAGCTGTGGTCTAAATATAGAAAAACCATAGATGACTCGAACAGTAGAGGGTCGAACACTCGAACTGACTTGCTGGTCCCTTGCTATGATTTACCAGTAGATGACTCAAACAATGCAAATTTTCGGACCTTTCATTGATTGTTGAAATCCATTGTATGTCCACGGGAAGTCTGTAAAAGGTGTTATTATCACCTTGTGACAATTACTGTACCCAAAAAATGTTAACGGCTGTATTGTATTACATGTTTGTGAAAAAAAACTTTTAAAACACTTTTATGTCCGTTAATTACTTAATAAAGAAAATTATAACTAATTTAATTTTCGTGAATAAAATTTAGAAACAACAAATTAGTCATTAATTTAAATGTTTGTATTTTTTAAAACGATGTTGAATGGTCATTATTCGTACAAAACCTGATCGGAATTTATTAATTTTATCATTGTCAAAATGAAAAGTAACGACGATACTACAAATTAAGGCTGTACTGAGCAACTTGACGAATGAGCGGTAATGGGGGGATAACAGGGAACTTTGCTTACAAATGTGAATATTTGAAGAGCTAGCCGACGATTTCAAGCCAATTTTGTCAAACAATGACATGTTTTATTATTATTATGCATACTGTTTTACAATTTGACACAAACGCATTAAATATGCATTAAATACGAACACACGCTCAAAATACGACAATTACACACGATTGACAGGTACACATACCGAGTAGCGTTCGAACTTATACATTTACTACAGTGCATATATACTTGTACCCCCGATGCCTCGAACCGGTAGATGGCTCGAACTATTTTCCCGGTCCGAAGGTAGTTCCAGGCATCGCAGTTCGACTGTACATGGATTGTAAACATTCACTTTACTTCTCACTCTTTGTCATTGCTCCTTGCTTCCAAGCATAATAACCATATTACTTAGATACCTTTAGAACATGATCAAAACGCTGGCTTAGAATGAGAAGGTCGCCACTTACGACCTTATAAGATTAATGCATATTTGAAAACTACACCATAAGGCGCTTCTCGTGACCCTATTTTTCGTGAAAATCGGAAATTGTCGTGTTGACCAATTTGAAGTTGAAAAAGCTTGTTTTACTAAAGTAAGATTGATTGTCGGACAGTTCTTCTTGTTTTCTCAAAATATTGATTTTGTAGTTACGACCTTCTCATTCTAAGCCAGTGAAATGGCCTATTGATACAGAATATACTGTGGACAGGCAGAAGCCGCGCTGCATTCAGGCTGACCAGTAAAGTGATGTGGGATAAGTTTTAAAACAACATAACCCCAAAAACAAACAAACATATTGCTAGTAGCATGTACTATACTACCATATGAACACCTCAGTGGCTGTCGTTGATATAAGCATATAGGTTTGGTTGATATAGTTGACAGAGTTGACATGTTTCTTGTTTAATTGATCATATGTCCTCATTAGACGACTGGCAGGCGATTGGTTCGCTTCATCACACTTTTGACAACAATTTTAATGTCACTAGCCTGGGACGATTTCTATAACTTCACTCGTTACGAAACATATAGCCGAGTTCACCTATGTACATGTAGTACAAATTCATCGGCTATGTACATGTAGTACACATTCATCGGCTATGTACATTAGTAAAAATTCATCGTCTATGTACATGTAGTACAAAATTCATTGGCTATGTACATGTAGTACAAATTCGTCGGCTATGTACACGTAGTACAAATTGGCCGGCTATGTACACGTAGTACAAATTCAACGGCTATGTACACGTAGTACAATTTAATCGGCTACGACATGTAGTACAAATTTATCGGCTATGTACATGTAGTACAATTTCATCGGCTATGCGAGCACTGTGAACACTGAACACCACCTTGCTTATTTGTCACATTTCAACTTCCAAATGCTAAGTTTAACTGGATGCCATATTTTTAATTAATATTTGAGCACAACGGTTTTGAGTATTCTTGATATTTATATGTATTTTATATAGCACAATCATACACTTTAAAGAGGCATTCCCTATAACTAGCATATTTTTCTCTACTATCACATTACATGAGCTAAATGTACAAAGCACTTTCAATTATCATAATTTGTCAGAAGAAAGTATGCGCAAATATGTCTCTATAATGTCAAAATATATTTAAATCATCAATAATAATTTATCGCTTCCAGCGATTTATGTATGTGGTCAAAGGGAAACAACTTGTGACTATTTTGGCTCATTACGAAAATATGTTTTCGTTCTTTTCTCGGTAATTAGTGGGAGCTTTTTGTTGAAAATTTGAAGAGTTTCGGCAATACTTATTTTCATTTAATGTATGATATTACTGAATCTATTAAAACAATCAAAGTTATAGGGAATGCCTCTTTAAGGGCTGTAATCAGCTTCTCACAGAATTGACATTACACCGATTGTCAATCCTTTAAATCAAGTTTAACGGTAAACCATAATCACATGGTTCAATGGATAAGCTTGAAACCTCCGCCCAACACCTTCCACAAACAATGAGGCGGAGCGATCTCTGCTCTGGTGTATAGTAGTAATGTCAATTGAGATTCCGTTTGAATGACTTTCCAATACATGTATTTAAAAATACCGTTTATTTTTAGCAATGGGGTTCCAAGTGTTAGTTGTGATGGCTATGAATGTGACGAACCATTGACACTTCCAGTTGGTGGTAATGGCCGGTTATATGGTATTGCAGCTGTCGGAGAATTTTGTCCACAAGGTATTGTATGATTTGTTGTTAATATATCAACAGATTACTTGAGTGCTGTGATGTACTCACATTATACCTTGTTATCTGCTATCACTTTTTTGGTTTGTTTCAACAGTGGAGTGCGCTGATGGGTTTTGGATTTCACATTACCAAATCGAGGACACCGTACTGTTACAGTATATGTTCAATGCCTGCTAGATTCTATATAAATATATTGATGGCTTAGAACAAGAAGGTCGTAACTACCAAATCGATATATTGAGAAAACAAGAGAAAACTGTCTGTAATTTACTCTTTACCTATGGGAAAACAGGTTTAAAACTTCATTTTGGTCAACATGACAATTTCTGATTTTTGAAAATGGGCTCATAAGAAGCGCCTTGTGATGCTTATTCTAAATATGTATTAATGTAGTAATTACATTTAATACATCTGATGAGGTTTGGTAATCATGTGTTAAAGTTTTATGTACATTTTATGGCATATATTTACAGGTAAGATCACTGGAGAGCTTGTATGGAGAGTACAGGTCAGGTCTACAAACAATATCATGGTACAGGTTTGTATACTGGAACAGTTATTCTTTTATTTGGTAACGTCATAAACTGTTTAAACTACTTCCACAGAATATATTTATGGATTGACCTTAATCTTTGTAATCCATTTGGAACCAGGTTGGAGAATTGTCTCCCTTGTATTTCTTCAGTTTGTCATGATGGACTATTTGTACTTTGTCTGTTGGCTTCTCTTTGATACTATACAAGACATCGCCCCATTTCTTCACAATTGTATGTGGACCGGTCCAGAAGTTTTGTAACTTTGGGCTGAGGCCTTTCCGTCGTTTGGCGTTATATAACCACACTGCATCTCCTAGTTGGTATTCATTATGGAATTTACCTTTGTCATAATTTGACTTCATATTCCTTGCAGTCTGTCCTAAACTTTCTCTAGCTGTTTCATGTACCTCTGTCAATGTTTCTTCCAAGTCCATTACATAATTTGTTGTGAACTTTGAACTTTCATCCACAGGTTTACCAATGGCCAAGTCAATGGGAAGATTCATTTCTCTACCAAACATCATCATTGATGGACTAAAACCAGTTGAACTGTGTATGCTGCTGTTGTAGGCAAGGACAAGTAAAGGTAATTTCTCGTACCAGTCGCGTTGCTTTTTATCAACGAAAGCTGTCATTATGTTTTGTATAACTCTGTTTGCTCTTTCTATCATTCCGTCGGAGCTCGGTCTACCAACTGTAGTTCTCGTTTTGTGGATGCCCAGGAGTTCACACATTTCTTTGAAAATGGTAGATTCAAAGTTTGTCGGAGAAAAGTTCTAATGGGGTTCCTAACACGGAAATGAACTTGTTTATCAATTTAGTGGCTACATATTTGGTTTCTATACTTTTTAGGGGTATAGCTTGTAGGAATTTTGTGAAATAATCACACACCACTAGTATTATCTCATGCCTTTATTTGAAGTTGGATATGGACCTTAGATATCTAGGGCACAACGTTCCATAGGTTGTCCAACTTGGTATATTTGTAGGGGACCTTTTGCAGTTCTGTGTGGAGGTTTCCTCTGGGCACAGGAGTCTTTTCAGGGATTTTGTATCTGTCAGTACTTTTTGGTACAAAACATTATTTTCTATCTCCAGTAAGGGGAAATTGTGCCAATAATGCTTGATTTCTTGGTCAAATTTAGAAATTTGTTGCCAATCTGGTCTGGTATTTATCTCAACCCACTGTTTTACTTGTTTAATGATTTCATCATCATCTTGGGCTTCTCTTATATCGGAAAGGTCAGTGATTTCATTTAGGTCATCATTGGGTGTGGGCTCTACTCTCGGAGAGGAGTTATTGATGATGGAGGTTGTAGCGACAGGTATTTCGGCAGATTTTATTGGAAATTTCCCTTCAATTCTACTACAATATGGGCAAGCTTTCTTTACACAAGGACGTCTACTTAGGGCATCGCAATTATTGTGGATTCGACCAGGTCTATGTTCAATCTGAAACTGGTAATTTCATAATATCTCGAGCCATCTAGCTAACTGTCCTTCACATATTTTAAAGTTCAATAACCACTGGAGGGAACCATGGTCGGTACGGATTTTGAATGTATTACCATACAGGAAGTGACGATAATGTTAAACAGACACTACTATTGCTAGCAGTTCTTTGCGTGTAGTACAATAGTTACGTTCTGTTCGGGAAAAACATTTGGAAAAGTAGCTGATTACTCTCTCTGTGTTGTTCTGTATCTGGCAAAGCACGGCTCCGTCTACAACATTTGAAGCATCTGTGTCAAGAATAAAGGGTAGGGTTTCATTGGGAAAGGCAAGTATTGGAGTACTACATAGCTTGGCTTTCAGTTCTATGAATGCTGTTTCTGTTGCATCATCCCATACGAAAGGTTGGTTTGCTTCTGTAAGCTTGTACAATGGTTTGGCTATTGTAGCAAATTGGAACACCATTTTTCTGTAGTATCCACAAAGGCCTAGCCAGGAGCGTAGTTGACAGACATTTTTAGGTCTTGGCCAGTCTCGAATGACTTGTGTTTTCTTAGGGCAAGCCTCTATTCCTTCTTTACTGATTTGGTGGCCTAAGAAGCTAAGAACTTTTTGGAAGAAGTGACATTTTGAAGGACTCAGTTTTAGGGTTGCTTCTCGTATTCGTTCAAACATCTGTCTCAAATGGGCTAAGTGGTCAAGGAAAGTTTTTGAGTGACATAACAAGTCATCAAGGTATATCAAACAGATTTTATATGTCAGGTCATGTAGAACTTGTTCCATCAATCTTTCGAATACTGCTGGGGATGTAGCCATACCAAATGGCATAACTTTCCACTGGTAGGTTTCACCTCCTATACTGAAGGCTGTTTTAGGTCTGTCTGCTTCATTTATCGATATCTGATGATAGGCGGACCTGCAGTCCATAGAGGAGAAGAATTTACTTCCACCTAAGGATTCTATGGATTGGTCTATCTTTGGTAATGGGTGAGCATCAAATTTAAGTCGGGCATTGACTTTTCTAAAATCTATACACAGATTTAGAGATCAGCACCACCGGACTGAGCCAGGGAGATCGTGAGGGCTCTATCAGATCATGGTTAAATAACTTATTAATTTCTTTCTCGGCCACTTCACGTTTGGCTAGAGGTAGGCGGTAAGGTGGTGTTCTTACTGGTGGGTTATCTCCCCTATCAATGGTGTATTCTACAAGATCTGTATGGCCTATGTCGTCTTCAGATTTTGAAAAAATATCTTGGAATTCTATCAGAAGGTCTTTAAACTTCTCTTTTTGATCCTCTGTCAGTTCCTCGGCCGACCTCTGGAAACATTCAGTTAGGTGGTCAGGCAGTTCATCTGGTTTTTGGCTGGTACCGGTAGATTGAGGTTCTACAGTGGCGGAGTTTACAGACTTTATTTCTGTAAGCTCTGTACTTTCTAGTACAGCAACTATTGTATCTTTATGGAGTAGTATGGGTATGGACTCAAAATTGGCTACTCTTATAGGTACTAACCCTTGCTTTGGCTGCACTAACGCTCGTGCTATTAGGATATCTTGATTTTCAATAAAAGTTTGGCTGACTTCAACAACACCTATTTAACTCTGGTTGTATGGGTCAAGGGTTCTACCGGTGACTATTACTTCTGAATCTGGGGGTATTTCCACATCTTCTGTCAAGGCTATGCGGCTCATGTAGACCTCGTGTTCATTTGCGAAGCAATAAAGGTTTTCTCCATTAAGGTGCATAATTTGTTGGCTTAACAATAAATCACATTTTTGGGGTAGGAAAAAATCTTGACCTAGTATAAAGTCATTTCTGATGGCTGCTAATAGGACCCATATCTCAAAAGTTTGGCTTCCGATTTGTAAGGTTATTTTGGCTTTTCCTTGAAAAGGTGCGGTTTCACCGGTAACTCCTAGTAACTTGGCGTTTACAGGTAGTATTTCAGGTTTACAGGAATCTGGCCAGGTTTCTAATATACTACTTCTCAATATGGTGGCATTAGCCCCTGTGTCAATTAGCATAGTTATGGGTTGCTCTTGGATAAAGGCTGGCATGAAAAATCCTTTGGTTCCTACATTTCGGCATGTTTCTAATATCTCTGGCCAGCTTGGTCGTCCTGCGGGCCTCCAGAATGACCTTCTCTCGTTTCCCGAATTATTATTGGAAGATTGATCGAAGTTTTGGGTTGTATAACTTCGGTTGTCTTGTGAGTCATTGTTTGGCTGCCTATAGTTATTTTGTGGTCTCTGGTAACCCTGGTTTGGTCTATTTTGGTGGTATTGATTTGAATTATCCCTATTGTTCGATGGTAATTGGTATCTGCTGTCTGACTAGGGATAGTCTCCGGGAGGAGCTGTGGAGTAGTTGTTTCTCGGGTTGGGCGGGTAGGTTTGTTTCGGTTTAGCTTGGGTTTTAAAGTTTCGGAAGTCTTGCACTAAGGCATTTAAGGACTCATTTAAGGCCTCAAATTTCTGGTCTTCCTCTGTTTTGCTCTCGGGGTTGGGTTCCTTTTTCGCTGTAGATACGGTTATTGGCATATTTCTCTGTTTTTCGGCAGTTCTGTAAGCTTCCCATCTAGTGGCTGTTTGTTCGGCCTCAGACAAGGTCTTGAGATTGGATTCTCTTAGTCGAAGTCGTAGGTCTGAATCTATTAAGGCATCCATGAAATGGTCCAAGGCAATAGACTCTATTACCTCAAAGGGGACATTAGGGTAGGCTAGTTGACTCATTTTCTTAATATTCTGGGCTATCTCAGAAATTGGTTCACCTGGCTTCTGTCGTCTGTTTCTCAGTTTTACTTTAAAGACCTCCATTTGGTTTAAGGATCCGAATTTCTCGGTAAGCTTTTGCTTTAATACGGTATAATTGGTTTTCTCAGAATCTGATAACTCAGCTAGTAATGAGCGTGCATTACCTACAAGACAGCTGGCTAAATATAAACCTTTGGCATTAAGGCTCCATCTATTGATTTCAGTACAAATGTTGAAGGATTCAAGGAATTCATAGATATCTTCTTTCCCATCATATTTAGGTGGTTTCAGCTTAATGTTACATCCAACATTACTGGAGGAGTAGTCTCCCCTGTTGAAATTTGGAAAATCAAGTTTAGGGTCAGGAGACATTTCGGGTCTGGTTCTATTATTGGATATCTCTGGTATACTGCTAGGTGAAGCAGCTTCTCTGGGGTATCTCATTAATCCATTATTGTTCTGAAATTCTTCTCTACATCTCTGCATTTCTTGTTCAAAACTTCTTATCTGTTCACATACTTCTTGTTTCTCATTGTTCAAGGAAATGTGGTTCTTCTCATTGGATATGGCTTCAAGTCTCTTCTCTATTCGGGATTCAAACTCATTTCCATACGGCGAGGTTTGTCTTTCTGGCATCTCCTCGGCTGAGTCTGGGATATAGTCAGGTTCGGGGGAATGCATGGGAACATTCTTTATCTCTCCTGGATGGGCTTCTTCGTCTCTATCTTCTCTCTCCATGGTGAGGTATAAGATTTAGGGTAAATGGTATTATTCTTGCTATAATAAGAGAACAAAATCACATTTCAGTTATGTATGATTTTTATGTCTTACTATTCTCTAGATTATAACATCAACCATGAATTTGTCTATTTTCAGGTTATACAGGCAGGCTTTATGGTGACTTATAGAGATTTAGGTACAGTCTAAGGTGCAGTTGTTAAACACCAATGGGTCCTTGGGTCCAGTTGTATACAATTAATTGGAGCCCTTGGAGCTGGAATCTAGTCTTCGATAACAGGCGTCCCCACTCATAGACTAGATGATCAATCGTTCTCCAGCAGTGGTATAGACTGTACTTCGGAATATTTGTATCATACAGGAATATCAATAAAGTATAAGGGATGATGTGTTGACTCTCTTTCAAAAGTTAACTTTGCGGAGCTCTATGTGGAGCCGGAGCACATAATAGGATGTCGGAGCTGGTTACAGTGGTACTTCAAATTGTGGAGCTGGATAATATGTATCAGAGCTATAAAACGTTTGTCGGAGCGTTTTGTGGATCAGCTCTGATATGTGGAGCATTAAACAATTTGTCGGAGCAATCGAATGCGGAGCTCAAAATGTGGAGCACTAAATTTGTCGGAGCAATTTAATGCGGATGTTATGATGGATATTTTTACTGTTTTTGGCATGGCGCTTTTATGCAAATTCAATATTAAACTTAGATGACCAATACACAAATGATTAGAACAAATTTAGTAGCGTTAGATTGCATTTTAAAGCTGAATTCAAATATGTCATTTAAATCTTGGTACATTTGAAATAATTACAATTTTCTACAATTTAATAGTTTTTTACATTTTCATTTAAGAATCATAAATTTGGTCACATGACAAACTCTATACAGTAGTATGCCCAGTGGCTTATGTACATACTTAAATCTTTAATTTCCTCTGGTTTAATTATGCCATCACGGGTAGGTGATATATTGCACTTATCTAGTGTATAATGCTGATGACATGTCCTGTTTTATAATTACCCAATCTTCATAAAAAGTTTTATTTCCTGAATGACAATGAAATATCAATATGACATGTTTACCGCCGTTAAAAGATTATAACACCTTATCGAAAGGAATCATCAGATGTGAGAGGCAGCCACCTTGAGGCTTGTAAAGTCCTATATAAACTAGCCAAAACACTCTACAAATATCATAAGCTATTCTGGATGTGAAAAAATAAACTACATGTAGTTGGACTTTACTTTAAGCTTGTCTCATCTGTTATTTCCAGGTATGTGAATTTACTATTTTTATACTTTATTATTTTAATTTAATGATGGACTATGTACCTTTAAACATTGTTTATGTTAGAATGTTAATTGTTTATTGAACATTCAATTGTATATGTTTGTATGATTTCTTCATACTTAGTATTCTGACTTTACCTTTAATTTGAATACTACATTTGAATTTAACTATTGATATGTATCTTATATGTGATTGAACTTTAATAGGTAACTTATATTTAAATTGAGCTATGTGTATATTATTCTACTAAGTACCGTTCAAATAATTAAATGTACCTCTCACTAGCCAAGCGTAATTCCCCTAAATTTGCTTAACTGCTATATGTTATTTGAACTGTACTTACATTAGAATATTTGCATATTAGGTTTTGTACTATTTGATATTATTTTAAATTGTCTTGTATTTGATTGATTAATATTTAATGAATTTGAACGACTATATCATAAACTATTCTGGATGTGAACAAATAAACTAGTTGGACTTTACTTTAAGCTTGTCTCATCTGTTATTTCCAGCGAGCCCCGCAAATAAAGGTCGAGGTCAATTTATGCTACGTCATAGCGCGTCATAAATAGTGTGTTCGTGGGCCATATAAAAGAGAGCTCAAAATGTGGAGTACTAAACAATTTGTCGGAGCAATTTTCATGGAGGAGCTCCAATAGAGGAGCTGGAGGCAAATATAGGTTGGAGCTGTAAACTTGGTCGGAGCTGTCAACTTTGTCGGAGCTCTATATAGCTTGTACTTCGTATGATAAGGTTCTCTCTAGTCACCATCGGATCCCACACTTCTGACACCAGTTGTTCTTCCCGCGCGCCTGCCAAGGTCCGGGAACGTTTGTTGAGTAGATTTGGGTTCGAACACTGAGTGATCACAATAACCAGGCTTATCAGACAATAAATGACAATGTTGATTTCAGTCTCTACGATTTAATGTTTGTCAGGGTAATCATTCATATATTATTATGTAGATACAAATGTACATGTATAACACAATTGGTTGCCGAGGTACACAGGACGTCTGAGGTAAGCTCTCCGAGTGATTTAGGTATGACTATGAATACTTCTCAATAAAAGGTTACCTCGAAGGGAAGTGGTCTCTTCGTCATAGATAAGTTGTGGAGCTGTATAGGTAATTAGTTTAAAGAAGGTATATAATTCTGGGTGGAGTGATTGATCAAATATATATTGAAAATCTGGGGTTTATATTCCCTCAGACGTAGCTCCTTCGACGTCATCAATAAGGTGACGTCTAGGGAGCTCTTCACACGGATAATTACGGACCGGTACGGACGGAACGGCATTTAACGTCGCGACCGGAAGTAGATTTACCGAGAGAGCGTGCGAAACAATTCAGACCACAATTCAGGGATAAATTTGTCAGAATAATGAATATTACGGGCTATAACAGAATGATCGGGACGGACTATCAGTGGAAAATGATGAAGGAATACTCGATCTATCGATTAAATGCGGGTATGTGACATGACACGGGGAAATAAAGGGTAGATCGGCGATTCAATGGGAACGGTACCTCGGCTCAATAATATTGACTGATTACATGCAGACTAAGTGGTTGTTGTTCAAGTTCTGACGAGACGAGTGACCTAACAATATATACTTAACACTGTTTCCTGCCTTTTTATAGGCAAACACAGCATGGGAAAGACCAAGATAAGCTTGTAGTGATGCAAGGTATACAATTTGAAAAGTCACCACCAGCCACCAGTCAAGGTAGGGGGTTCAGGCAGTATTTTCAGTAAATTAATATCATACATTATGTTTGTTTTCCCAACAGATAAAGGTCTCAGCATGAAAATAAAAAAAAAATGAACAAAATCCATCGAAGTGTTTGAAAGTTACAGAATTTTAAGTTTTCGCGAACATTGTAAAATTTGTAATTATTTCTGTGCTACATTATTATATAGCAAACGGCACCAAAAAGTCATGTTTTTTGTTATCCTTACAGTACATTTGTATCTCTCAAAACCTTAAGATGGTGTTTAATATTCGTGTTTGGGTTCATAGTTCTTTAGGAATAGGCAAGAATGATCTAATTTTTTTGCCCATGAATAATTTTGCAGGGGTGTAGCCATGTGTTAAAGGGGTGGCACGGTATTCAAGCATGTAAATCAATACATCTTGATTTGCTGCCTTGGATTTCTTAAGCATTTGTTTTGCGATTTTAACCGCAGATTCACTCAATCCATTAGATTGGGGATAATGTGAACTAGAACATATATGTTTGAAGTCCCATTCCTTAGTGAATAACTCAAATTCTCTAGATGTATAGTAACTAGCACCATCTGAGATCACTTTCTCAGGTATGCCATATCTAGAAAACCAACGTTTGAATTGTTTAATAACCGAAGTACTTGTTGTACTTGTTACTTTCTCAAATTCAATAAAATTGCTATAGTAGTCAACTATAAGCAAATAATCATGACCTTCCCATGTAAATACATCACTGGCAACATTTTGCCATGGACGTTCAGGTACTTCATGAGATATCAATGGTTCTTTTTGATTGGAACCACGATGTTCAATACATATTGAACATTGATTTACCTTGTCAGTTACCTGCGATGATAGTTTGGGCCAAAACATTGTGATTCGAGCACGTCTAAGACATTTCTCGATACCAAAATGACCTGTGTGAAGGACATTTAACATATTAGCTCTCAAGCTAAAGGGTATTACAATTCACTGACCTTTCATAATCAGACCATCTATGACGCAGAGTTCGTCACGATAATTCCAGTAGTCTAACAATAGGGTCGGGCAATCACTACGTTTTTCAGGCCATCCATCAAGGATCAAACTTGTGAGGGTTTGCATTTCACTATCTTGAGCAGTTTGTGACCTTATTTCATTCAGTTTAGTGTCACTGAAGGGTAATTTGTCCATAACGAAGTTCACATGTAAATTTGTGGCTTCGGATATATCTGGGTATGTATCAGGTAGAAACTTACGACTAAGGGTATCTGCCAGCGGAATCTGGGTACCTGCCTTATGTTCAAGATCAATATCATAACCTTGTAACTGTAACATCATCCTTTGTAACCTAGGAGGTGCTGCGTGCAGAGATTTTTTCCATATGGCCAGAATAGGTAAATGATCAGTTTGGACCAAAACCTTGCGCCCATATACATACTGTCGGAATTTGTTTAAACCAAACACTATGGCAAACATTTCCTTCTCAATTTGTGCCCAGTTGACCTCGGACTTTGTCAGTGTTTTGCTAGCATAACCAATAGGTCGACCGTCTTGCATTAAACAAGCACCAGCCCCGTATTTTGAACTATCACACTGCAGTACTAATGACCTTTTTGGATCTGGATCAAAGTATGTCAACACTGGACCTGGACCTGGAGTTAAAACATCTTTAACAGTCTGGAATGCGGTTTGCTGGGGTTCATCCCAGTGAAACACTACATCCTTCTTTAAAGTTTCTCTTAATGGCTGAGTTATCTCAGATAAGTGGGGTGCATATCTAGACTAATAGACAACCATACCCATAATGGTTTCTAATTCAGCTTTGTTCTGGGGAGGCTCCATTTTCATAATGGCCATAGTTTTCTGGGGATCGGGCTTTAGACCTTCTGATGAAAGGACGTGACCAAAATATTTAACTTCCGGTACACCTACTTCGAGTTTGTCCGGGTTTAACCTAATTCCTTTCTCGCGACACCTATCTAGTACTAGTTTGAGGTTTCTATCATGCTCCTCAACTGTGTCCCCATAAACTAATAAATCATCCACTATAACTGCACATCCATTCAGCCCCTCCTAGCACTCATCCATTTTCTGCTGGAATAAGTCCTGGCTATTCTTTAACCCCATAGGGCACCTAAGATATCTATTCCTGCCTAGAAATGTATTGAAGGTGGTCAGATATGATGACTTTTCATCTAGGACTAATGACCAATAACCTGATTTACAGTCCATCTTAGTGAATACCTTGGCTGATGACAGTTGTGGGAGGATATCATCCAATTTTCTCATTGGATAGTATGGTCTCATAATTGCCTTGTTTAAGTCCTTAGGATCGAGACAGATCCTGACCTTACTCGAGTTGGGCTTATTTACCAATACCATTGAATACATCCTTGTACTCTTTTAACACCGTCTGCTTAATCAGAGGTGTATTGGGGTTATCAACAGACATGACAATTTTCAACAAATTGAAATCTATGCATGTTTGAACACCAAGTATGGGGTATCTGCATTTGCGGACCACATAGAATTCAACATTCTTTACAACAGCCTTATATCTGCACTTCAGGCTGAGTTTACCTAGGACATCTAGCTTTGTGCCATTATAAGCAGATAATACTGAGTTTGTTTTAGCTAATGGACCCTTAAGCTTCAAAGATTTATAGGCTGATTCTGTCAAAATATTACAACTAGCACCAGTGTCTAATTTAAATGAAATCGTGTGAGTAGCATTTACCAGAATATTAGCAAATATCTGACCTTGCATATCCAGCGCATCCACAGAGAAGTCTTCCTGGTCGGACGTTTGATCCTCTACAGTATGCACACGTTTCTTCTTAAAACACTGTGCCGCGAAGTGGTTCCATCTTTTGCATTCGTGACATTGCTGTCCTTTTGCTGGGCATTTGTCCTTTTGGTGGTTTCTTCCACATTTGGTACATTTGTCCACATTTTTGGTTTGAAATCTCGGTTTGAATGTTTTCTTGACTTGATGAACATTATTTAAACTAGATCCAGTCTGTGCGTTCATCGAATGCAATTGTTTCTGAGCGTAATCATGACTTTGAGCTATTTCCACTGCTTTTTCATATGTCAACTTGTCACCTAGACTTAATAGCCTTTCTCTAATTTTATCCGAGGCAACTCCAAAGACTATTCTGTCACGCATCATCTCTTCTTTATCAGAGAATTTGCAGTCACTTGCCATGACTCGAAGTTTCGTAAAAAACTCCTCTAAGGAATTGTCTCCTTGAACAATGTTATTGAACTGGTATCTCTTAAAAACCGAATTCAACTTTGGCTCTACATACGCCTTAAAGTTATCGTATAACTTATCAATATCCTTATTGTCTTCCTGTGACAAATTCCATGACTTGTGGATTTCTCTGCCACGTTGACCAATCCACAGTAGCAAGTATGTGCATTGTTCTTCTTTAGACCTTCCCTTTAATGGACCATTGAATATAAGATCTACATGATCTTTAAAATTTGTCCATTCTACCGGTAGGCTTGATGAATCCCAATTCATTTTGGGCTCAGGGACTCCTGTCAGCTCCATTTTTGAATGTTATGTTAATATTAATATATAAATCCAATAAAAACACAAATTCGTCTTTAGTCCAATCACTTTCAATATATAATCCAATAATTTATAAATTACTATAAATTAGTAACTACTTCTGACACCATGTTTAATATTCGTGTTTGGGTTCATAGAACTACAAGTACATATTAACTATATTTATTCAGTGATTTCTTAACAGAGAGTGACTAGGGATTATAGAGACATGCAATTTATATATGACAAGGGAGGTAACTAGTGTTATCATAGTATATAGAAATACAAGAGTTGTCCATATCATAACAGATGGATGTAATGTTGTGGTTTCTAAGTAACAAGTAACTCTTGAATAACAAATTTAAAGGTGTAATTCATTCGTTATACCTTCAGAAATCATTCCGTATCCATGGCAACATGGCGCCTTTATTTATCCTGAAAGTTAGGTTCACGCATAGCTGGAACACTTAAAATTGACATTATATACCAGTAATATACCAAATATAGTCATATAGTGGTATACTTAATGTGTAATCATATTCCTGTACATTAAAATCACAAGTTTTGGGTAAAATATTTAAGTAAGTACAGTTGCCATGGCAACCAAAATTTTTTTTTGTGTTTTTTTTTTTTAATTTTTTTTTTTGTATTTTTTAATGATTTTTTTCTCTCAGATATTCGTTTCATATTTATTTTTTAGAAACGTTATTTAGCCTTTTTCTTTTTATGGCTTTTTTTTTTCTTTTTTTCCCTCTTTTTAGCTCACCTGTCACAAAGTGACAGAGTGAGCTTTTGTGATCACTCTTCGTCCGTCGTCCGTCCGTCTGTCCATCAACAATTGGGTTGTGTCCTCTCTAGCGGTCACAATTTTGGCCTCATCTTTATGAAACTTGGTCACAATGATCATCTTAACAAAATCTAGGTCAAGGTCGATATTGGGTCATCTGAGGTCAAAAATCAGGCTACTAGGTCAAGTAATAGAAAAACCTTGTTTTTCATTTTATCAAAGGGAGTGTACTCTGTAATTATACTGGTTGTGATCATGTAAGAGTTGTCTCTCTTACTATATTTTAGTTGTAGAACTACGAAATGTGTACTTGTTAGCAGCTTTGAGGCTTTAATTTAAATTAAATGCAGAATGTGGATATTAGGGTTATCATCGTTTACAGTGATTGTATGTTTACAAACTATTAAACAATTATTAAGCTGTAATTATAGTCTTATGCAACCTTACTAATGAAAATAAACTCTACTAGACATTGAATCACTTTCAGGGCTTTTGTGCTTCTGCATGGGTAACAATTTTCAGACTATATAATGACTTCAGTATTTTTAGAAATAACTGCCCTATGTTATTTATATGAAAGCATCCAGTTCTGTATATTGTCAAGTAGTTTTCAGTATTTTGAACATTTTAAACTTTTACCCATGCTTCTATGAGGGGGACTGTATAGTACAGGTGTAATACTAAATGTAAAATTGTAAAAAATGGTTGGTCAATTGAACTTCAATGAAAGATAGTGGTTGCTTTACACAGGTGGCTGGTTTATTCCGATGAGGTTTTAACATAATGTGTTTGACTGTAATATCTACTGCTGTCACATGAAAGACATGCATTTAACGATGAAAGGTATAGATTTCTGGTATAATTAAGACTTGGCCCCGCCGTCGGGGTCACCGTTTTACATAGACTTATATAGGGGAAACATATAAAAATCTTCTTCTCTAAAACTACAATGCCTAGAGCTTTGATATTTGGTATGTAGCATCATCTAGTGGTCCCCTACCAAGATTGTTCAAATTATGGCTCTGGGGTCAAAATTGGCCCCGCCCCGGGGGTCACCGTTTTACATAGACTTATATATAGGGAAAACATATAAAAATCTTCCCCTCTAAAACTACAATGCCTACCACTTTGATATTTGGTATGTAGCATCATCTAGTGGTCCCCTACCAAGATTGCTCAAATTATGGCCCTGTGGTCAAAATTGGCCCCGGCCGGGGGTCACCGTTTTACATAGACTTATATAGGGAAAACATATAAAAATCTTCTTCTCTAAAACTTCAATGCCTACAGCTTTGATATTTGGTATGTAGCATCATCTAGTGGTCCCCTACCTAGATTGTTCAAATTATGCCCCTGGGGTCACAATTGGCCCCGCCCCGGGGGTCACCGTTTTACATAGACTTATATAGGGAAAACATATAAAAATCTACTTCTCTAAAACTACAATGCCTAGACCTTTGATATTTGATATGTAGCATCATCTAGTGGTCCCCTACCAAGATTGTTCATATTATGCCCCTGGGGTCAAAATTGGTTCCGCCCCGGGGGTCACCGTTTTACATAGACTTATATAGGGAAAACATATAAAAATCTTCTACTCTAAAACTACAATGCCTAGAGCTTTGATATTTGGTATGTAGCATCATCTAGTGGTCCCCTACCAAGATTGTTCATATTATGCCCCTGAGGTCAAAATTGGCCCCACCCCGGGGGTTACCGTTTTACATAGACTTATATAGGGAAAACATATAAAAATCTTCTTCTCTAAAACCACAATGCCTAGAGCTTTGATATTTGGTATGTAGCATCATCTAGTGGTCCCCTACAAAGATTGTTCATATTATGCCCCTGAGGTCAAAATTGGCCCCGCCCCGGGGGTCACCGTTTTACATAGACTTATATAGGGAAAACATATAAAAATCTTCTTCTCTATAACTACAATGCCTAGAGCTTTGATATATGGTATGTAGCATCATCTAGTGGTCCCCTACCAAGATTGTTCAAATTATGCCCCTGAGGTCAAAATTGACCCCGCCTTGGGGGTCACCAGTTTCTATATTTACGCTCTACCTTTGTTAGTCTAAATTGTGCAGGGCTTCATTTATAATCAGGTGAGCGATATAGGGCCATCATGGCCCTCTTGTTTTCTCTATTATTCTCTTTTTTTCTTTTTTATTTCTTTCATTTTCTTTAAAAACAGTATTAATCTTATTTACACAAAACATGATCAACGCATGAAAAAAACATGAATTTTTCAATGTTTAAAACAAAATACTGGATTTGTTTTATGCCATGTAATAAAAATGTTACTATAGTAACCATTTCCACTATATCTCAATTTTCACATTTAACTTGTGATATCCAAGTTACAACGTTATGCGCCATACATTTAATATTCAGTGCTCGAACCAGGATTTGAAAAGGGCAGTAAGAAATGATAATGATTTCGCACACTGGAATCACCGAGTCAATGAAAATAAAATAATTCTGCTTGATAAGCATGTATAGAGTAAGTGACAAATGAGCTTATGGATATAGTTACATAGTAAATCAATTAACAGTCAATTCCCCCTTGGAGGTATAGCTTGAGAATTTGACATGATCCTGACCTTTCGATAACCAAACTTTAACAGCCGACATATTATCTATGTTAGAAACCATGGTGTATGAATTCATAGTCAGGTAGTTTCACAAAGTTGCTGAAGATGTAACACAAATTTGAAATACCGACATTGAACTATTTGCTTGCGGAAATAATGGTCAAGATTACGTCAAATTCTTCAAGCTTTACAAACAATACTGCATTATTGAATAATAATGTCTCCATTACACATATCTTTCAATAGAGGGAAATACCACAAATCATCATCTTCTTCGTATTTAACGGTATATTCAGTTTTGTCTCCGCTTAGTTTCCTGATGTTAACAACTTCCGCACTAAACCATTCAACCACTCTGGTTTCAGGATCTCTGCATTTGTGCTTTATCCTTTTTCCTACAAGCTGGGTTGGATCAGTCTTGTACAATGGCAGGAGCTACTTTTGCTGTGATAACAATACTTTCGTCCTATTTTCCTCTATTCTGCCACCAAGTGTCCTCTTTAAATGTGTTATTTCTTCATGAACTTGTTCTTCGTTTTTGTAATTTAGTTTAGTTTCTGTGTCTTGAGAATTGTCCTCTTCATTAATGTCCAGTACTGTCTTCAAGTTTTCTGTTAGCTTGTCAATTGTATACATCTGACCCTTATGTTGTTGCAGAAACAGCTCTCTTGCCCCTTTGCAACCAAGCACAGATTTCCGGAATTGCAGTTGGCAAATAACGCCGTCTTTAAACTCATTCTCCGCCATTATTGCTTGGTGTCTCTCTACGTCTTCTGCCGTCCACAGACCTCCCATTTCGGTTAACTTCTGTGTCAGCTTGACTTTATTGGTTTGCTGCTTTGCATCCTGTATTGCCTTCTTTTCTTGTCGTTTTGCTAGAACTTCCAGCTTGTCAGCATACAGTTTGGCTTGTCTTGCCCGTAACATTGCCTTCATGTTAGGGGCATTTCTTCGGGCATCCTCAAGTGCAGCATTCCGCTCCATTTCTGTGAGGGAATCTAACCAGTCAGATGTGGCATTATTAGACCACATAATCACAGCTTCATACGTAGTAGTGGCTGCCGATGGTTTTGCTCTCATTAGCATATCCAACTGAGCGAAGTCACGTTCGGATACCGTGTTGGTTGTCGGCACGCTGGCGAGACGTTGTGCATCATCCTCATGGAGACACCAATACTTGCCACCTGGCAGCTGATCCTTTGCTTGTCTCTCCAGGATAATAAGCAAGGTGTTCCAGAAGCTCTGGGCAAACCAGCCCAGTTAACTTTCATCTGGGACTGGAGAACATGTGTTCCATTGTCCTGCAAACACAGCTGGTACAGCAAAATTTAAAGAACAAAGACTACAACAGGTGAGTGCTACACAAACTTCTTCAGCACAGCCGGCATTCTGTACTATTGCACTATTGTCCCATTACTTCCCCTAAATCAACTCCCCCCCCCCCCATAACTGTACCACAGTCCAAGTCGACTCATCTCCGTACTTCAACTAAGTCGACTTGTTTGGTTAGTGATCCCGAGTCAGATGCCCCTATGTTTACTGCTGTCCCTGTGTCTACTCAGTTGACTTGTCTGGATAATGAGCCCGAGTCAGATGTCCCTATGTTTACCATCTCTTGTTCAATATTTCATGAATTGGTTCTGTCTGGCGTCATATTACATGTCATTTGAGGACTGGAAAGAGGGAATGAAGCAAAAAGGCTATATATGGTTGAAAGCCAAAATTTAACCAATGATTGTAATCATTCAACACTAAAATTGTTTTTGTTATCAAACTGTAATATACTCGTATATACAGATCTTTCAAAATTAAACGAGAATCGTTTGTCAACATCGAGTCCTCTGTTAGGTAAATTATGTTTATCTAGTATACCCGAGTTAACGGTACTTTACATTGAATCCTAGTTTTCTTTAACCTAATCCCCGCTATTCTTTCGAATGGGATATGTCCCTCATTGGAATTACTTATTGAATCGACTATACCAGCGATTTTTTTCCTTCTTTGATTGGTACCGGTAATCGGACCCGTTCCCAATCGAAAATAACGACCATTTTTCCCAATTTTCAATGAAAAAAATCCCAATTTGAAAATAGACAGTTGTCTGATCATGATATTATAAATATATACAAATGAACATCGTATTCAATTTATTTGTTGTTTTCGGACCCGTTTTCACACGATACTTACTTGTACGAGGTATTCCGATTGAATCTACGCTTGATTTATGACACTCGTTCGTTTATCGTTATTTTAACCGAACAGGCATACCACGCGTGTTGGTGTTACTCGATTATTCTAGAACGCAATATTTTTAATCAAGCGTGCCGCATGTCGTAAAGTATAACGATCGTATTATGAGTCACAATAGTAAATATTACGTCAAGAAGCTGCGGACGAAGGAATTCCCAATTTAGTAAAAAACGACGCGATTTTTCCCTATTGGACCGGACCCGGACCCTTTCCCAAAATAGCAAAAAAAATCGCTGTATACATTGTGATTTTATGGCGGTTGTCATGATTTTGCGAATAAGTGAAATTAATGTCGTCAAAGAACAATGACAGCAGTCAGCATTCAGTGTATAAGTGAAATAAATGTCGTCAAAGAATAATGACCGTTGCCAGCATTTACTGACTTTAGTTATCTAGTTTCAAGGCTGTCTTTAACCTGAAGAATTTATTCCAAGTTGCACCAGAAAATTCCAAAAATATCCCAAACTTTAGAATTTGTTTTATGAGAAATCAGACTGTTATCCTTCTGCCAACAATGGGACCACACTTCCATGGTGTAATGGTTATCATCTTCGCTATCAAAGTGAAAGTTCCAGGTTCAAATCCTGGTGGAAGTCCCAGTTGTGAAGGAGTAAAGTATGATGTCTGAAAAATATTGATTTTTGTGGCAATTTATTATGAAACATGGAATAAAGGTCTTCCAAGTTTATTTGATAAGTCAAAAATTGATTTCAGCAACCAATAACAATAACAAATGATTTTCACCACTGTCTAAGTGAGGTGTAGTGAGTAAGAGGTAGGGCACACTCTCTTGGATCAAGAGGTCCCTGGTTCGACCCCCTTCAGCGCCACTGCATGATGTATGTAAGATGTTAATTTACACATGTAGTTCCTCTTTCAGCCTCAAGATAGAGGTCTGGTCCCAATCTGAGTTAGATCTCATCTCAAATATCGGCATGTGTCTTTTAGTTAATTTCCATGAGAAACTGGATTTAACTCTTCACAGGAGTTAATTCCCTTACACATAATATAGTCCAGAGAACTTGACACCTTCCTAACTAGTAAATTAGCATTATTTAATAGCTGATATTTATTCTTTAGGGTGGAGTATTCACAAAGACATTTGAGCTGTTATAATATAGTTAAATGTGAAAAAACAAATTGTCCATAGAATTATTTTTATCAAATTGAATAAATTAGATTGATGGAACAAGATAATTAATTAGAAATATATCTTGTCAGGTAAAAGTAGAAAAGAGGAATCACGGAAAAGACGGGACGGGTCAAGTTAGTATATTTAACCAAAAAATGTATCTTTTACAACAAGAAATGTAACTTTTTATCCAACAGCTGATTTGAACTAGAAGTATCAAAAATGTCTGTGCTTTCTGGTCCCCCTCCATGTATTGCTAGTTGTCATGGTTAAAATACACAAAAACAAACTAAAAAATATATCAGAGACAAACTGAAAATAATCACAGTTTTCCCTTAATTGACAAACATCTTATACATGGAGTATTATCTGCCTCATGGAGCAGGGGTATCATTGGATAGCATCCAACTCATTGTAGCCAGATTTCTAACATATTTGTTTTTACATAAAAAAGTTAAGATACTAATTTTCTAGGGCTCGTTTCAGCTGTTAGGCCGCTCAATCACCCTTTGACATTTCAACTTCCCCAGTTCATTGGGCTACATATGGAAACCTACACTTGTATCTCCCTGGGGAGACTATTTCTCTCCTGTGGGTGTGGCAGCCAACATCGACCTGCGGCGCCCAGGAATAGACACTGCCCTCACAGGTACCATTTTATACCATGGTGGAGTGGAGCTGTGGGTCTTGCTCAGAGAAATTAACCAGTGGTCCAGAGGGGGATCGAACCCAGGATCTCTCGATCCCGAAGCGCGCGCCCAACCTCTAGGCCACCGCTCCCCACATGACTTGTTGTAGTATAAACTTGATTACACTCAGTTAATTAAAGATTTCATTTTTGAGACTTTTTGAGAACTTTTAAATTACAAACTTATTATTAATTGACAGGAATGCAGTGATAAAATTCAGCATACTGTATAGCAGGTATTATTTGCAAGTGTTTAATTTTCACATTGAACTGTATGGTCACTAAATAAAGATTACTCTGTGTGGTCACTAAATAGAGGTTATTTTGTATGGTCACTATAAAGGGGTTGCTATGAGCGGTTGCTATATCGAGTTTAAACTGCAAAGTCCCTGTCTAAGTCCTGTATGGTCACTATATAGAGGTCATGCCATGTGGTCAATAAACAGAGGTCGTTTTGTCTGGTCACCATATAGAGGGGTTTGCTATAAGGGGTCATTTCATAGAGTTTAAACTGCACAGTCGCTATATACACATTTAACTGTATGGTCACTATAAAGAGGTTATCCTGTGTGGTCACAAAATAGAGGTTGTTTTGTATGGGCACTATATGGAGGTTTTGAAGCGGTCACCATGTACAGTTTAAGCTGCACAATCTGTAGACAGGGATTGTGCAGCTTAAACTGTACATGGTCTCATACATGTGGTCTCTAAATAGAGGTTGTTTTGTATGGTCACTATATAGAGGTTGCTATAAGCGGTTTCTATACATAGTTTAAACTGCACAGTCCCAATATACAGATAGTACTGTGTGGTCACTAAAAAGAAGTTGTTTATGGTCACTATAAAGAGGTTGCTATTAGCGGTCACTATATAGAGTTTAAACTGCACAGTCCAAATATACAAATTGTAATGTATGGTCACTATATAGAGGTAATGCTGTATGGTCACTATATAGAGGTTGTACAGTATGATCACTTTATAGAGGTTGTACAATGTGGCCAATATATAGAGGTTGGAATGCACTTTCACCTTATTGTGTTCAGCCTGTGTGGTCAATCTCTACAGGGTGTACTGTATGGTCACTATATAGAGGTTGAACAGCACATTCCCCATATTATAGAGTGTTTGTCGTGTTGTCATTAAATAGAGGTTGAAATGTATGGTCACTATAAAGTGGTTGTTTTGTATGGTCGCTATATAGAGGTTAAACTGCACAGTCACTATAGAGAGATTGCACTTTAACATCACGACACAAATTTTGTACAGTATGGTTTCTAGAATACTACATGGTCACCTTGTCAAGGTTTAAACGTATGTATAGGCAATAGAGGTTGTACTTTAGAGTCATGTAGTAGTATTTGTATTGCATGGTCAGTAAACAGAGGTCGTTCTGTATGATTCAAGATATCACCATATTTGAAGAACTAGTAGTTATACTGCATGGTTGCTATATAAATATAAGTTGTAAGTGCATGGTCACTATATAAAGGTTGCGAAGTATGGTCACTATATAGAGGTGGTACAGTATAGTCAATATATGAAGGTTGTATGAAGGTACTGTTGTTTGGTCATTTAAAGAGGTCCTGCATTATTCAAACTTTGCATATCCAGAAAAAAACTATCATTTGAATTTTCAACCAAATACTGTAAAATCATGAATTTCGTGGGGGATTAAATTTCATGGATTTTGTGGTATCAAATCCTATCGAACAATGATTTTTATTCTAGTATTTATTTCCTCAAATGGAAAATCTACGAATTAACGTCCCATCGATATGGTATTTTTTACCAAAACCACAAAATTTCGTCCCATCGAAATTAAATGATTTTACAGTAGTTGGTTATAAGAAATTAAACTGGCTACCCTTGCTATATTCTCTGAGTAGTATCTAAATGTCTCTTTAGTTTTTCTGGATCTGGATGCTGTCTGTTGAAATCTGCTTGTAAATTGAGTCCAGCTAGAACAAGACAGAAGGGTTTTCATTAATTAAATTCATTTCACTTGAAATGAATAAGTTAGTACCAACAATCTCTCAGATGGCTAAAGCGATAAACGATGGGTAAGATGGCACATGTTGATATGTAGTGCTGACGTGCATATCCGATCTAACGATGATTGCGACCATTGTGTTGTCAGGTCACTATATAGAGTTTAAACTGCAAAGTCCCTGTCTACAGATTGTACTGTATGGTCACTATATAGAGGTCATGCCATGTGGTCAATAAATAGAGGTCGTTTTGTCTGGTCACCATATAGAGGGGTTTGCTATAAGGGGTCATTACATAGAGTTTACACTGCACAGTCGCTATATACACATTGAACTGTATGGTCACTATAAAGAGGTGATGCTGTATGGTCACTAAATAGAGGTTGCTTTGTATGGGCACTATGGGGAGGTTGTAACAAGCCGTCACCACGTACAGTTTAAGCTTCACAATCCCTGTCTACAGATTGTACTGTATGGTCACTTTAAAGAGGTTATGCTGTGTCGTCACTATAGAGGTTGTTTTGTATGGGCACTATGGGGAGGTTGTAACAAGCCGTCACCATGTACAGTTTAAGCTTCACAATCCCTGTCTACAGATTGTACTGTATGGTCACTTTAAAGAGGTTATGCTGTGTCGTCACTATAGAGGTTGTTTTGTATGGGCACTATGGTTAAATTGTAACAAGCCCTCATCATGTACAGTTTAAGCTTCACAAGCCCTGTCTACAGATTGTACTGTATGGTCACTTTAAAGAGGTTATGCTGTGTCGTCACTATAGAGGTTGTTTTGTATGGGCACTATGGTTAAATTGTAACAAGCCCTCATCATGTACAGTTTAAGCTGCACAAGCCCTGTCTACAGATTGTACTGTATGGTCACTATTTAGAGGTTATGTTGTGTGGTCACTAAATACAGGTTTTTTAGTATGGTCACTATATAGAGGTTGCTATAAGCAGTTGCTATACAGAGTTTAAACTGCACAGTCCCAATATACAGATTGTACTGTATGGTCACTAAATAGAGGTTATGCAGTGTGGTCACTAAATAGAGGTTGTACAGTATGGTCACTTTAAAGAGGTTGAACAGCACATTCCCCATATACGAGGGTTGTCCCAGAATAGCGAATAATTCTTGATTTATTTACTCCAACATAATGATATAGTTTTATAATTTTGCATGGACATTTCTATAACCATAGCATGTGTATTTGACGAAATTATTTTATATCAGTATTCGTCGTATTCGATAAATGGATGTATTTGTAACCCATGGTAACGGTTTACGGCCAGCACAAAAAAGTATGTATCACAAAAATGAATTTAAGTATTTAATGACAATATTACTTAAGCAGTTTTAGCCTCATCGCGCCATAATATATATAAGAATAATTGGCATCTTTTTGCGAGTTTTTATACAATGATTCATAGTGATGATGTCATATTTGATAGGTTAATGAAATAATATAGCAATGTTGTTAGCGTTCCAATATAAAAAATCATGACGTCAGACGACGTTACGGAGTGACTTCCATTTCCTAAGCATTGTGTTTTACCATATCTACAATAGAATAGTATCCGGCGGAACGATAAAATATGTAAAATACACAGCATAATACATCAGGGTGATTCGGCAGTTGTTTTTAAGATTCCCCGACATTTGGTTTGACACAGAAAGGAAGCGGAACAGAAGTGATCAGACGGACCGATCAAAACAAAACCTTACGTCAGATCGCTTCCTACACTATCCGCACAGAATGATAGCTCAAGCTGTCATTTTGAAAAACATTTAATGAATTTTTATACGCCCGAAGGGCCGTATTATGTTATGGCCTCTGTGTCCGTCTGTCCGTCCGTCTGTCTGTCTGTCTGTCTGTCTGTCTGTCTGTCCGTCTGTCGTTAGCAATTTCCCTTCCGCTCTGTCACTCTTGAACCTCTTGAAGGATTTTAAAGAAACCTGACACAAATGTTCACCACACCAAGACGACGTGCAGAGCGAATGTTCTGGAGGGGTCGCTTCAAGGTCAAGGTCACACTTAGGGGTTAAAGGTCATATGACTTTGTTTCCCTTCCGCTCTGTCACTCTTGAACCTCTTGAAGGATTTTAAAGAAACCTGACACAGATGTTCACCACCTCAAGACGACGTGCAGAGCAAATGTTCTGGAGGGGTCGCTTCAAGGTCAAGGTCACACTTAGGGGTTAAAGGTCATAAGACTTTGTTTCCCTTCCGCTCTGTCACTCTTGAACCTCTTGAAGGCTTTTAAAGAAACCTGACACAGATGTTCACCACCTCAAGACGACGTGCAGAGCGCATGTTCTGGAGGGGTTGCTTTAAGGTCAAGGTCACACTTAGGGGTTAAAGGTCATATGACTTTGTTTCCCTTCCGCTCTGTCACTCTTGAACCTCTTGAAGGATTTTAAAGAAACCTGACACCACTGTTCACCACATCAAGACGACGTGCAGAGCGCATGTTCTGGAGGGGTTGCTTTAAGGTCAAGGTCACACTTAGGGGTTAAAGGTCATATGACTTTGTTTCCTCTCCGCTCTGTCACTCTTGAACCTCTTGAAGGATTTTAAAGAAACCTGACACAAATGTTCACCACATCAAGATGACGTGCAGAGCGCATGTTCTGGAGGGGTTGCTTTAAGGTCAAGGTCACACTTAGGGGTTAAAGGTCATATGACTGTGTTTCCCTTCTGCTCTGTCACTCTTGAACCTCTTGAAGGATTTTAAAGAAACCTGACACAAATGTTCACCACATCAAGATGACGTGCAGAGCGCATGTTCTGGAGGGGTTGCTTTAAGGTCAAGGTCACACTTAGGGGTTAAAGGTCATTTGACTTTGTTTCCCTTCCACTCTGTCACTCTTGAGGGGGATTTCTTCCATTTTTTGTTCAGGGCTGTCCTTTTGCCTTCAACTGTCAAAATTTTGGTACCAAAACCTGAAACAAAACCCTTCGGGCGTATATTGCCCCGTATGGCGGTGCCTTTGTTGACAGTATGTAAAGAAATATATTTCCAAAGAGTTGATAACAATTTCGGCGTATAATTTTTTCAAGAGTTAAGCCCACGAATGGGAGTTATTTGGAAAACTGAGGTAGCGTGACGTCGTAGGCGAGTGTTGATGTTGACATTCTGTGGGCCGTAAAGCGTCACCTGGTACTTGTCAAATGCACACACTTTGAATGTTTTTGGAAGATATATCATGAAACTTGGCTAGTATGTCAAGAAATAATTTCTCTAAAAGACAATTATAATTTGGTCATACAGTACTTGATAGTTTTTAAGATATAACAGGATTATACGGTATTCTGGGACAACCCACGTAGAGTGTTTGCCGAGTTGTCACTAAATAGAGGTTGAAATGTACGGTCACTATAAAGTGGTTGTTTTGTATGGTCACTATATAGAAGTTAAACTGCCCATGCAGTCACTATAGAGAGATTGCACTTTAACGTCACGACACAAATTTTGTACTGTATGCATGAGGTCATGTTTGAAACAGAGTCATTTTGTAAACAATAAGCAATATAGTAAACTACTCATGATGCCGGCTATTGAATAATGGAAACCGGTAGTTTGTGGAACTCAAACACATTATAATTGAGCTACTTATTAAGAAAATGTTCTTTACTTATGATAAAACAAGCTGTTTCAAATTCAGTTTGGTCAAATGACAAGTTCCAATTTTCGTTTACTTACGACCTTCTCATTCTAAGGAAGCAATATACCTAAAGATATACAAAGGATTCAATTCATTTGCTGACACTATAAAATCAGTCATATATAACTCTAACGCAGTATTGAGACATGTGCCACTAAAAGTAAACAGGTTAACCAGGTTTTAAACACAAGAATATTGGAAAAGGGATTATCTTTTCAATGCGTACTGTAATTTGAATTTACTTGGTGAATAAAAGTGATCATCCATTTTGTCTGATAAAATAGCTCAGTGGTTTAGCGATGGGAAATATATATTTTCGAGACAATGCAGCCTTGCATGCAAATATACATTTTTTTTTCTGATCGATCATTAAATTTAAGGTCAACACTCGTTAGTATAATGTTAAATTATCTCTTTCTTAAATTATTATTTTCACATCAATCAAATACCTATACCAATTCATTTTATAACATGAACATATCATACAAGACAAATGTGACCACAACACAGCCTTGTCAATAGTTTATAGAATAAAACATAGTTTAATCTCCCGTCTGTAAACACTACTGATTGCGTAAAATATTATTAAATTGTCATGTAGAAGGTCACAAGAAAAAAGGAACAAAAGGATTAAATATATAAAATGAAAAAATGAAAAGGTGAAGGATCGAACTCGGACCACAAGATTGGTAGTCGATCATCTCAGATGTAATAATAACTACAAAATTTGGTAAAAATGTTTTTAATAAAAATAGATTAAACGAACTTCTGCTCCCCCTGAATTGATGTAATGGTTATTTATTTCTGTTTATATTGACATTGCAGAATATCCGGTTAGAGTTTATAAAATCATAAATAATGGAAAAACAAAATAAAAATAAGGGGGAGAACTCCTGAAGACAGTTAGTAAAGTTGTAGTAGTTGTCTCTCTTGGTACAAAAAATATTACAGAATAATCGAAAATTTAGAATTCCAAGTCATGATAACACAGTCTTGCAGTTTTGTAATTAAACTCTCATTTGTCTTATGATTAGAGATATCTAATAATTCTAAAAAAATAAAGTATCTAAAAATCCTTCAATTCAAATTGGCATCTCACTGAGATGAAACATAATGTACATAATGTATAAATGTGAGTCACTTAAAGTACAAAATCATGACACTTTACCGATTTAAAAACTTTTAAATCGCAATAGTGAGTTTTTGAAAGATTGAAGTCAGTTAGAATGCTTCAACTTCATTGAAATTTTGCAACATATGAATTGAATACATGAAGTAACATATTTGCAAATTTTATTGTAATCAAGGTTTTGGAAGTCACTGAACTGAACCAGGAAATGTAGTGACCAAAAAAGTAAGTCACAAAATTGTTAATATATCTATAAGTTGCACCCTGTATGTAGAACAACACCCAAATGCCCTATAAGGAAAACCTGTAGCTCCCTAAACACTCTGCAGTTTCTGGTTGATGATGCACTTCTTGACAGCCCTTTGAGCCAGCCTTCAAATTAAGCTTCAACAGTCAAAATGTAGTGATATCAATGGTTGTAACATGAGCTGCCAACTAAGATTTTGCCTATCTAGCATATGTTGCACTGTGCCCTAGGGTTTAGTTAATACAATTCCTATGTATATGGCATCTCAAAGCCATAACTGAAGTCAATAAAATAATACTGTGAAATCATCAATTTTTGTGGGGGATTAAATTTCATGGATTTTGTGGTTCACCTTCTACCATGAAATTAAATCCCATCAAACGATAGTTTTGACACTTGTATTTATTACCTGAAATGCTTAATCCACGAATTAACGTCCCATCTAAATAGTATTTTTTCCCAAAACCACAAAATTTTGTCCCATCGAGCACAGACCATAGTTAAAACAATTTTGCCACGAAAAACATCACATATCAGTTTAAAGTATGTCAACAGCACAAGGATGTTCTGTATCATAAAAGAGTAGCACCGTATGCAACACACTTCACAAGCCTTATTTGATTGCATTTTGGTCTTGGTATTGTTTGTTGTCAATTGGATGGTCAAATCGTCACGCTCAGTGGATTTGTTCTGGCATCACATGCAAATCATGAAAAAAGATGTCAATACGAAGTAATTTAACTTTATACATTTTAAATACTAATAATCTATCATACAAGAAATAACAACCCCCAAAAGTGTTGCGTTTCTAAATCGGTTATGTGTACAGCATTTAAATTTAAAAGAATTCTTAGATTAGAAATAATTAGGGTTTTGTTATATTGCATCCCAAAACACCAGTTAAACCTGTTGAGTAAAATACAAAAGTAATGAAATGTATAAGAAATGTGCAATCACACCAATATCCCTTAATTAAGGTTGGAGGTTGCAGGTACTGGGCTTCACTTTGATATGACCAGTATTTGACCAAAGACCTAAAATTATGTAATTTAGGTCTTTGATTTAACACATTTGCTTAGATAAACATTTAATATTTTGTCAACCCAGGAATGTAATAATATATATAAAATATATCAAAATTTTAGTCCCCGAATTGTAACTCACTATGGAAAGTGTGTATGTAATTATCTAAACCTATTAAAGTTCAGGGGTCCTATGTTTTTGCTCAAGGGACAGCAAGTAGAGGAGAAAGGTATCCGGGAGCACTGACCTAGCTCGTAAAGAGATACCTAGGTTCTTTAACATGCCAAGTGTATAGCTTGGCGAATTTGACCTGATCTTGATACTATCTGACTATAAAAACATACTACCGGTGTAACGGTCCGTTTTACCCCAACCCCCCCCCCCCGCCCAGTTTATCCCCCGGGGATAAAAACTGACTGGGGGAAGACGGGGCCTGTTACACCGGTACAAAGGTTATAAATACAGACAGTATATCGACTAGTACTAATTAAAAGGGCAGGTTTGTGTCAAAATTACCAAGCTATACAGCACAGATACATGTAAGACTACCAAGAAATGACCAAGTGACGGAAGATAGAACCATGGACCACACGATCAATAGTCAAGCATGAGGTTGTAACAAGTATTGACATTGACCTTCAATGGAGGACTCTGTCTAACCTAGTGTTCATTAAAGTCACATTATTGCTCCCACAACTTTTTTTCGATCATCCATTACATACAATCATAGAACCATTAGGCTGTTTCTTAACAAATGATCAATACTCCAGGGGTAGAATGTTAACTATATTTGACAAAATAGCAGACCAAATATGGTATTTAGCAAATTGTATGAACAAAATACTCATTTTGCAAGAGACTTTTAATCATGCATTTCTTGTTTCCAAATTGTCATTTTGTCAACAAACATCCAGATGTTTTATTGCATTTTTCTTCCATCTTATGGTGTTTCCCAGATTTGAGAATCAACTACAGTGTTCAAATTGCATCATTCTGCAGAGAGGTTACCAAGTTATAGCTTATAAAAATAGCAGTTTATGACTTAATGTGACTTTATATTATTTGTATATTTTAGAGAGTGGCAGACACGGATCCAGGTACAGGGCACGAGGGCCCATGCCTCTCTTTCAGTTGGTCGAGATTTAAAAAAAAAAAACTTTAAATAAAGATTAAAACAGTTATTGAACAGGCATGCTTTATTTTGTCCTGAATGAAATGAAAGAAAATAACTTGTTTATGTAAGAAAGCGTGCCATGTATATTACAAAAAAAAGATAATCTAGGGCTCCCAGATAGGCTTAGAATGCACCAGGTTCATCCATTGTTTTGAGAAATTAATAGTGACCATGCAGTACAACAACATAAAGTGACTATACACAACAACCTCTACATAGTGACCACACAGCACAACCTCAACATAGTGAAAATGCAGTACATTCTTTGTGGAGACCATAAAGTACAACTTCAACACCAATACCTCACAGTACATTCTCTATGTTTAGCCACACAGTACAAATTCTAGATAGTGACCACAAAGTACAACCTCTATGTAGAGGCATCACAGTACATCCTCATTTAAATCTGTAGCGACCCTAAAATACAACCTTGTTATAGTGACCACATGATACAACTTCTATGTAAAGACCACACAGTACATCCTCATTCAAATGACTTGTACAGTCAATCTGTAGCAACCCTAAAAGATGACATTGTTATAGTGACCATGTGATACAACTTCTATGTAAAGACCACACAGTACATCCTCATTCAAATGACTTGTACAGTCAATCTGTAGCAACCCTAAAAGATGACATTGTTATAGTGACCATGTGATACAACTTCTATGTAAAGACCACACAGTACATCCTCATTCAAATGACTTGTACAGTCAATCTGTAGCGACCCTAAAATACAACCTCGTTTTAGTGACCACATGATACAACTTCTATGTAAAGACCACACAGTACAACCTCTACAAAATGGTATTACACTACAAGCTCTACATAGTAACCACACAGTATTACCACTATCAAGTGACCTTAAAGTTCAACCTCTGCATAATGACCGCACATTACGACCTCAATATGGACCATGCTGTACAGCCACTCTGTATCGACCAAATACTATGTCTTAATAATGATCTTATTATATAACCTCTACATAGTGACCACACAGTACAACCTCGTTATAGTGACTACTCAGTACAACCTATATATAGTGACCTTGCAGTGCAGATACTCTTTCTACCAAACAATACAACCTCTTTATAGTGACTACTCAGTACAACCTCTATATAGTGACCATGCAGTACCACCTTTTTTATAGTGACCTCACCATTCAACATCTGTAGAGTGAGCACACAGTACAACCACCATAAAATGACGTTCGAGTACAACCTCTACACAATAGTGACCATACATTAAAACCTCTATATAGTGACCATGCAGTATAGATACTCTGTTTCTACCTAACAATACAACCTCTTCTAAGTGTCCTCACAGTACAACCTCTATGTATTGGCCACACAGTAGAACCTCTATGTATTGACCACAAAGTACAACCTCTATGTATTGGCCACACAGTAGAACCTCTATATATTGACCGCGAAGTACAACCTCTATGTATTGACCACACAGTAGAACCTCTATATATTGGCCACACAGTAGAACCTCTATGTATTGACCACAAAGTACAACCTCTATGTATTGGCCACAGAGTAGAACCTCTATATATTGACCACAAAGTACAACCTCTATGTAGAGGCGACACAGTACCTCCTCATTGAAATGACTTGTACAGTCAGTCTGTGTCGACCCTAAAATAAGACCTTTTTATAGTGACCACATAATACAACCTCTATTTAATGACCATACAGTACAATCTCTACAAAGTGATATTACACTACAACCTCTACATAGTAACCACTCAGTATTTCCTCTATAAAGTGACATTAAAGTTCAACCTCTTCATAATGATGGCACAGTATGACCTCAATAGTGACCCTTCGTACAGTCACTCTGTAATGACTATACAATACAACCTCTTAATTAATGACCATATTATATAATCTCTACATTGTGACCACACAGTATAACCTGTATATAGCGACTACTCAGTACAACCTCTATAGAGTGACAATGCAGTACAACAATAAAGTGACCTTACACAACAACCTCTACAAAGTGACCACATATTAAAACCTCTTGTCTCAGTACAACCTCTACAGAGTGACCATGCAATACAACCTCTGTATAGTAACCACACAGTACCATCTCCATAAAGTCATCTTTGAGTACAATCTCTACACAAGGACCACATAGTGTGACCTCAATTGTGACCTTACCATACAACCTCTGTATATTAACCACTCAGTACCATCTCCATAAAGTGACCTTTGAATACAACCTCTACACAAGGACCACATAGTGTGACCTTACCATACAACCTCTGTATATTAACCACACAGTACCACCTCAATAAAGTGACCTTTGAGTACAACCTCTACACAAGGACCACATAGTGTGACCTTACCATGCAACCTCTGTATATTAACCACACAGTACCATCTCCATAAAGTGACCTTTGAGTACAATCTCTACACAAGGACCACATAGTGTGACCTCAATTGTGACCTTACCATACAACCTCTGTATATTAACCACTCAGTACCATCTCCATAAAGTGACCTTTGAATACAACCCTTACACAAGGACCACATAGTGTGACCTTACCATACTATATATTAACCACACAGTACCATCTCCATAAAGTGACCTTTGAGTACAACCTCTACACAAGGACCACATAGTGTGACCTTACCATGCAACCTCTGTATATTAACCACACAGTACCATCTCCATAAAGTGACCTTTGAGTACAACCTCTACACAAGGACCACAGTGTGAATTTGATTGGTGCAAACAATCTTAAAAGTAGTTGCGCACCGGGCATTCATCAGTGAATATTTACTGACCTAACCAATAATTATACCCCTAAACTTCGTTGACTTTACAAGATTATTAACTTTTATAAATATTTTTTTTGTGCAAAATTGTAGCTGCAACTATAAAGCGAAATATTAGGCAGAGGATGAAATAAGTGGGGCCTTCGTCAACCATGTCACAATTGCCATCGTTACTTACTGAAAATTTTTAATGATTCAACGACTCGTGCTTAGAACTTGCTAATTAGTTGACTTATAATATAAGCATACCTTGTCAAACTGCTCAAATAATGCTTTACTTTGCTCAGAATAAGGATAGATATATTCAAAGTAAGATATTAAATAGAACTAGAATAAATAGATTTTTTATCAGTTTATCATACCCAAAAAAATGTGTATGCTGTTTCTTTAAACATTTCGAAGCAGGCTGTACATGCTGTACATATAAATGACAAACACAATACTTTTAATATACAATGTATAATGAAATACGTTATATCCAATCTCATATAATGAAATTTCGTTGTCCTGATATAGCCAAATCGAATATTGCGAAAAACGGATATAACGAAAGGAATTGCTTGGTCCCAAGGATTTCGTTATAAACGTGTTCCACTGTAACCACTTAATCATGACTTTATTATATGACCTCAAATTTTGGGACCAAACTATTTGTTTGGTTTGAACAGCATTCCAATTTTCTCACATGCTGGTTCTTCGCACATATTATAATTATTAAATATCCTATGTTTTACATTTTAAGCTCATCCTTCTCTATTTGAAGTTTTTGAAGCTCATGCATGTAATTTGCCGAAACTTTGATGCATGGATTGATATTTATTAGGTATAAATTATTATATACATTAATATGGCATCAAATAGACAGTTTCCATCTGCAGACGATTTTTTCCATTAGGTACATATTATGCATTTGTTTACGTCTTAAACAATATTTCTGTCAGGGTTGTTTCCCTTAGCCTTCAATCATCCCTGGTTATCTGCAAGGCAGTAAAGCTATTTACCCATAGCTGGAGGTCTGTTCATGGGCATCAGGGCATGTCCACTCTACAGTGGGCCTAGCATACCGCATGTCTGGGGGCAGACCACCTCCGAGTCTCCTGCAGTTCAGCTTGAGGCCACAAAGGGCTCAATTGACATGTGCTGCCACGGGAAGGCACTGCATGGAGCTTGTCTAAGGAGAGGCTATGTACTGGCAGAGAACGCTTACGCTTCCTTTTAGCCTGAGCTAGCCAGTGGTGGAGGCTGAATGAAGGTGACCAGCAAACAACACGCAGCTTACCACACAAGTCGCATCCAAAGACCATTAAGCACACAAAAAAGAGGTCTGAAGCATGATGATGGCACACATTTGATACGCATGGCTGACTTACATATCCGATCTATGCTGATAGCGGCCATTGAGGGTCAGGGCCTTACACTAGACGGTGACACTCCACCAACCTTGCCATTGACTCTGTGAAGAGTCTAAACACCAACCGGCTCAGACAAACCGACTGGTGCAGGGTGGTGTTTATGGATTGCAAGATCTCAGGGCAGAATTTAGATCCACAGACATGCACTTAAATTATTTAAAATTTAGTTATAATTTTAAGCCCTTTTAACTTAGCGCAATAAGTGCGAATTTAGACAATTACATTACCCCAAATTATACCAAACTTACATTAATTAATATACTAACTTAAACTGCCAAAATCAAAAGAATAACATTCCCCACAGACAGGTGTATGAGGACAAACGAGCCTCCCACAACCCGAGTGCAGATGGGAACTCCCAGTAGGAGTATGGAGCAGAATGTGATTTTTCCACAGGTGTGTCATATGTAAGAGGTGCACATGTGATTTCTCTATCACAAATGTAGCAGGAAGATTGAATCTATAGCATGTTATCTTGCACAGAAGATGTAACAAAACAGCTTAATCCATGAGATGTCTCTCTGGATGAGACTTAACATATGGCGGAACCTACAATCGGTGTCTTTAACATGAAATGGAGCATACACAATGTGTCAGCAAGGTAGGTCTCACCTCTGTTTGAGATCTACCTTTTAGACACACCCTGTAGTTACATACCATGTTAGAGACACACATACTGAAGATTAATCCAATACGCTAAACCTCATCCAGAGAAACATCCTGTGGATGCAGCTGGTATGATACACCCCTGTAAGAGATACACCCATTGATTAAACCTGTGTGATACATCTGTGATAGAGACATCACATGTTCACATCCTACGTAAGACACAGGTGTGGAAAAATCACATTGTGCTCCATACGCCAACTGTAAGAGTCACACTCTGTGTTCAAGTTGTGGGGGACTTGTTTGTCCCCTGTACCTGTTATTGTATTGGGTAAATAGTCCCTAAGCTCCCAGGATGTCTCCTACAGTATGTGTAATAAGCACTTAGGGTGGTCCCATGGGAATGTTTCTTACAGAGGATACAGCATGCATGTTGAGTTAACATGGTATGCCATCTATCACAAAGGAAGCACAAAGATTGCTTCTATTGCTCGATCTTGTACAGGAGGTGCAACATACGAGTTTAATCCACATGGGTGTTCCTCTGTATGAGATGTGGCCTACAGAATGAACCTACAATGGGTATCTTCAACATAAAATGGAGCATACAGGAATGTTGTCTGGAAGGTAGGTCTCAGCCCCTGTATGAGATCTACCTTTTAGACACACCCTGTTAGCTACATCCCATGTTAAAGACACCCATTATAGGCTCATTCTGTAGGCCACAACTCATACAGAGGAACACCCATGTGGATTAAACTCGTATGTTGCACCTCCTGTACAAGATCGAGCAATAGAATCAATCTTTTTGCTTCCTTTGTGATAGATGGCATACCATGTTGACTCAACATGCATGATATATCCTCTGTAAGAAACATTCCCATGGGAACACCCTAAGTGCTCATTACAAACACTGTAGGAGACATCCTAGGAGCATAGGGCGTATTTACCCAATACAGGCTCTCCCTTATAGTCGCCTCTTACGACCTGCAAGGGAGAAAACAGTGGTCCGATTCTACAACCCGAGAACCACACGGGTAACTGAAGCTGCAAGCAAAGTTGCCTAAGAAGCAGCAAACAGAGGGCGATGATGGCCCTATATCGCTCACCTGGCCCGGTGATTATAAACATTTCTCATTCTCATACTCCAACTCCAAACTCCAAGCTCAAACATGAAAAACAGCTTATTTAAGAATTTTGCTTCAAAACCAACATCAACTTGTAGCAAATGGTCTTACTAAGAAAATGAACATTTTACATGTTTCCATTCATTAATAAAGAAGTTACAGCAATTTTTGTAACTAAGAAACACTCCAGTTGGAGTACAGAGTATGAGTTTGAGCATGGAGTACGTACTCCAATGTTCATAATCACCGGGCCTGATTATAAAGGAAGCCCTGCGAAGTTTTCACCCAAAGGAATAATTTGAACAATCTTGGTAGAAAACCAGTAGATGATGCTACATACCAATTATCAAATCTCTATGCATTGTAGTTTTAGACAAGAAGATTTATATATATTTTCCTTATATAAGTCTGTTAAACTGGTGACCCCGGGGCGTGGCCAATTTTGAACACAGGGGCAAAGTTTGAGCAATCTTGGTAGGGGACCACTAGATGATGCTTAAGTTCAATCATGTGAGACCATGGTTGACAATAGTTTGTTATTAACACTGTTATTTCCCAACAAAAAATACATCATTTTTAAAGAACTCATGTACAACACTTAGAAACAAAAAATAGGGAATATATACTGTAAACCAATTTATTTCCACAAATACTAACTTTCGCGATTTGCTGATAGCAATGTATATTCCCGACTACAAACTTTCACGGTTTTAAGCCTCCAGCCATGTCCTTATTAATGTTTCGAAAACTTTCACAGCTATTTATTTTCACGAATTTCTATCACTTAAGAACCCGCAAAATAAAATCGCGCGAAATAATTTCTTGGTTTACAGTACCATTATTGTAATAAAATTAAATGTACTAATTAAATTAAATTGACAAAATAAAAAAAAACAATGGTCAGCCACCAACAAATTCTGTGGTGCCATTTAACAAAACATGGTCAACCATGGCCTGCTTTAGTTGTATGACTATGAACTACCAACTTACCAAGGTAGGTCATGGTCATGTGATCACCATTTACCTTGGGTTAAGCCGTATATGACTGGATACTTGAAACTGAACATCATCCATCCTCGTCTGTACGAACCATCGTATCTTGGAACCCGGAAAGAGAAAATAAGAAAAAAACTTTAGCACAACGCCAATGCATTCTTTCATCAAAATTGTCTCAGCCGTCATGGCAACGTCCATCATGGCAGCCCACGCATACAACACCCAATCCATTTGGCCAAGCTGCAAACCATCAGCTACACGAGGACAGCCTGCATGTACATGACCTTCAAGTTGAATGTGTAAGACACATGGAATAGTCATTGTGTAAATTGGATTTACTGTGCACATACAAATATCATCACTCAGTCAGGTCAACAATGGAAAAACATTGATTTGTCATGATTCTCCATTCACAGAAGTTAGGGCAGAGTTCAGGTTAACCTGGACATGACATATTGCATATTGCTTGCCATCTTTAAGATTGAATATAATTTGAATGCCCAATGCTACTGTGGTTTTTGTGAGGCACCTTATCCAGCTGTAACTCCAATAAGTGCCGGTATCACTTTATGCCCAATGCTACTGTGGTTTTTGAGAGGCAACTTATCCAGCTGTAACTCCAATAAGTGCCGGTATCACTTTATGCCCAATGCTACTGTGGTTTTTGAGAGGCAACTTATCCAGCTGTAACTCCAATAAGTGCCGGTATCACTTTATTTAAACTACACAATATAAATAATGCAGCTAAGAATGTCTGAATGTTAACCTCAATGAGTGGGAGTGTCAAACACCACCCCATGTTCTAATATAGGAAGGTCAAAGGTCATATTTTAGCTTTTCTCACAGTTACTGTTTCGTTTGATATATTGGGATTCTAAAACAACTTAGTGCAAACTTTTTGCCATTATGAGGTTGTGATCATGTAAAATTTATTAAAGTTTAAAGTTATTAAAAGGGCAAATACGCTATGATTTAGCCTGATTTTGAATTTAAAGGTAAAAAATTGATAGGATTTATGAAAATTATATCCCACAACATGAAAACTCTTTATTTCATAAAAATAACTGCTACCAAAACCACCTATGATAGATAAAATACAGTCTGTTGAAAGTTAAATGAGATCAGTTATAAACATAAGTTTGTCCTCAGGTAAACTATGTTTATTTATGTTTAACTAGGTGAAACTGAGTGAAATATGGTCCTCGGTATTCTTTCAAAAGGGACAGTTCCATCATTAGCACTACTTATTGAATCGACAGTATGGTAGATTAGAAATCACAATGGCTTGTAGAGTTTAAATATTTTGTTTATAGTTCTTTAAGGCATTTCACAATTCATAAATTTATAAAAGGTGTATAAAACTTTATATTTATGAAGAACCCATTTATGCCAAACATTTAAAAAAAACAGTTCTACTTCGCTAGTTTTTAATATATTCTTAGATTTTAGGGACAACCCCTAAACAAAGAAAATTGTATTTTATCAATAAAGTTTGATGTTCACCCATTCATAAGAGAAAAGGAACAGGTTTGAAACGTCTTGATCGGACACCTTCGGGAATCTCCTATTAAACACATCAATTGGTCGGAGTATGGTTTCGATTGGGTCTAATTATGTCTCTGTCACACAGAACAATCAAAATATATACCTTTGATCGTAATAAAGTTTTAAGTTACTTTCAACGATGAGCCGGTCCGGGTTAGAGGCCATTGTCACATTGTTTTGATATTCGTCAACGCTAATTGCAGAAAAGATGTTTGCTAAAAACTGAAATCTACTGCGATATACAGATTTGAAGAGCAGAGTTACATTTTTTTAGAATTTACAAGAATGTGTGTTTAAATGGTCTTCAATATGTACTCCGGAGTTTTTCTGTTGCAGAAAAAACATAAATTGTCATTTTGAAGGGTGAGGGGTACATGGGCAGTCATTGAATTTAGTTTTGAGCTGTTTCAAACCATTGAGTTGTAATTGCGCCATTCAGAAACTGCGTTCAAGGAATCTTGCAACTTCAATTGGACATCCTGGGAGTTTTTTCCACAAGCATAAAGTGTTATATCATCAGCAAACATGTCAGCTTCTGATCGGTTGATAAGTAATGGAAGCTAGGCCATTGATGTAAAGTATAAAGAGGAGAGACCTAAGAACAGATCCTTGACCAGGCATTGATGCCTTTAATAAAGAAGAAAAAACACACCTTATCAAAATGATACTGTATAGCGGGTATATTTCACGAGGTACAATTTTCACATTAATTGGATCCTTTTGAATTCACGATGTCTTAATTACGTGCAAAGGGCCTTGATAGTAAAAATAAAACCTTGTTGGTATAAATGAAATTTGGAGGTCCCTCTTACGTAAGTTTCACAGTGTAAGTATGTAAAACACGTTTGATGCACCGGCTTAAAATTTGCACCACGCCTAGTTAAATAAGGTTTAAATATCTATTTTCAATTCATAAATGCGATGTTGACTGTATGCAGTAGATGGAAAGGGTTGGCTTATGTCGAATGGTGTCACTGACAATAAAAGTCAACCAGTTTATTAAAAGGAACATTGGTTTGGGCCAAATTTCATCAGAAAATTCCCTCCAATTTACTGTATTAATTTGAAAAGATCACTGCATCATCAGTGGTCAAATGTTATCTAGATGAGAGAAAGCAACATACATCATCAGATCATCAATAGAAAAAAAGGAGGAATTTGTTGCATGTCAAATATTTTGAGACCAGGGAGCATGCTAATTTGATAAAGAAATGAAATGCATGAATGGCTCTAGAATTTTTTTAGTCTAGAAAGCTAGGCTGATGATATAAAAGAAAAAAGATATACGCTGTTTACTTTAATGTAGAAGTGTTTTATTAAAAGTGTTAATCAATTTTAAACATCAGTCAATTTTGCTTATGAGAGTTGAAACAGCTATTTTCTGAAAATATCTACCTGACCCCTATATACTTTAATGTCAGTAACCAGTGGCATGCGTAATTAATTAATACAGTATCAAGCTGGTTACTCACCATTGGTCATATCAGAACAAACCCTAGCCGGGCCCTGCCAGGGTTCAAACCTCGACCTACTAATTCTAAGGTAGATACATACAGCCACTATTATGAGCTGAGGGTAATGTCATACACATCCTTATTTGTCAAGATTAAAAGAAAACAAAGTACAGGACATATTTGTCACTGAATAGTTTCAGATTGATCTATTGCAGTCTCTGTTTTATATGCTTTTGTGTGCAATGCTATTGTCAGCTGCATGCTATTGTCACTTTCCAGTATTATTTGTATCCCATTTTTTAGGTTTCATTTAGTTATCAACTCCTGCAAGCACAAATTCATCATTTCAAGTTCAATTAGTATGTTCTTTGGTTAAGGTTTCTGTAGCTAGCTCTTTTTAAGTCAATATTAATGCTCGTCCAAGTGAGTTATCCCATTGGAGAAGCTAAATAAATTCAACTTGTCTGTTATTATTCAAAACAATCTGAATGATTGTCAAAAATAATCAGCAATTTTAATTTCATACTTCATAAACTTTTGTCCAATTTTTAGTTGATGAGTAGCTAATTAATTTTAAAAAAAATTGGAATTCATGAACCGGGTGTTACATGAACCCTGGGAATTAATTTACTTGGGCATTCATGAACTCCAGGAATACATAAAGTTCATGAGCTTTGTTGTATCATGAACTGCCACATTTGTAGTTCATTAACAATCATGAATTAGTTCCACAATATGTTTTTCGTGAACTATTCGTGAAATTCACACACAATGTCCACTTAACATTTGCAGTTCACATCAAGAACAGCCTTTATTTGCCAGTCAGCTTTCTGCTGAACCATGGCAGGCACATATGTTTGTGCCTCGACCCGGATTTCACCCCGGGCAAGCGCACTAACCACTTAGGTACAGACGAACCAAGAGCAGTCTTTAACATCATGTTCTCGGAAGATACTGTCAAAGATTACCATTTTCTATCAATGGAATAGCATTCTGGTCATGGGAGAAATGTACCCAGTGAGAATTTCATAAATAGTTCATGAACATGTTTATGAACAAATTTATGAATGTGAATTAACTATAAATGAGACATTTCATGAAACAACAACGTTCATGACCAGGATGAATTCCTAATGTTCATGAATATCCAAAATTCAGGAATTCCATGTTGGTTTTTATTATTAATAAGTGGTTCTTCAACTACAAATTGGAGAAGAGTTCATGAACTGCATTTCGGTTAAAGTTGCGGATCATTTTGACAATCATTCAGATCGTTTTGAATAATGACAGACAAGTAAGATTCATTTACCTTTGTCAGCGGGATTACCTATTTGGGCAAGTCATTAATAATCACAGATGATTACCATTCCGCTTAATTGATGAAAAATTGAAATTATGAATTATTTGTTTTTTACTCATTCCTTGACATTAAAAAAATAAATTTACCTTCTTAATATATGTACTGTGATAGTATATAAATAAATCAGATCTGGACAATGGCATATTTATAACAGAAACTGCAAATACACTTAAAGCATCACAAACAGAGAAAACAATAGAACTTGTTACAATCAAACAGATAAAATATGTTTTTTTGCATTTTCCCCATTTTTAAGATAAAAAGCAAAATTTAAATCAGGTTGACAAAAGCACGTCTGCCTATATGTATAGCAAAATTGGCTGGTCATTACAATAAGGGCAACACTTATAAAACAAACACTTCTGCATTAAATTAGAGTTGACCTAGTGACTTCTAGAAAAGTATATTCCTTTAAAAGATAGTGAGATATGATCTTATTGGGACAAAGATAGGATTATTACGGTTACTTTAAAATATGCAGGAAACATGACACCAAATTATTGGTGATAAAAAAATATATATCATCCTTTTAAATTTTAAACTGAGTTTGGTAAGACAAGATAAATACTTTTACATGGAACATATCCATAACATGCGGATGAAAAAGGACAAGACATGTAAGAGAAAATTAGACATATACATAATTCTTATATGAACCACAGTCCAATTAAAGGTAATTAATAGACAAAACAAGAGCACCGCGGGTGCAGACGCTCATCTGATTTCTGTCACTGTCAAAAGGCAGAAAACCTTAGCATGAAGTAGGACAGAGTTATGTGCCCTACTTTACCTTAACACAAAACTTAACCAAGACATTTTTCAAAAAGGGGCAGTAACTCACGCAAAATGCAGATCAGAGTTATGGTTCTTGCTTGACATGGTCAGGTATTGATGGCCAACAAGTGTCGCAAGTTTCAAAGCAATAGCCCACATAGTGTATGAGAAAAGTGGACTTAAACACAAAACTTAACCAAGAAATTTTCTATGTCCTAAAAGGGACAATAACTCTTGCAAAATAGATTTATGGTTCTTGCTTGACATGGTCTGGTGTTGATGGTGAACAACTGCAATAACCCACATAGTGTTTGAGAAAAGTGGACATAAATACAAAACTTAACCAAGGAATTTACTAAGTCCAAAAAGGGGCAATAACTCTCGTAAAATGCAGATCAGAGTTATGGGTCTTGCTTGACATGGTCAGGTATTGATGATGAACAAGTGTTGAAAGTTTCAAAGCAATAGCCCACATAGTGTATTAAAAAAGAGAACCTAAACACAAAACTAAACCAAGGAATTTTCAAAGTTCAATAAGGGCAATAACTCATGCAAAATGCAGATCAGAGTTATTAGTCTTGCTTGACATGCTCAGGTATTGATGGTGAACAAGTGTTGCAAGTTTCAAAGCAATAGCTTTGATTGTTTATGAAAAAAGTTTACCTTAACACAAAACTTAACCATGCAACGCCGACGCAGAGGCCGATGACGATCAAGTGATGACAATAACTCATCTTTTTTTTTCAAAAATCAGATGAGCTAAAAATCACAGTAAAGGACCTCCCATTTAAAGTTAGACAAGGACTAGCCAACATGTTCACAGTTGAACAGACTTTTTGATGCACCGGGTGGAAGAGTAAATTGTTAGCCAGTGCACCAAACTTGTTCAATTTAATAACAGTTTTATTCGCGGAACGTGTGAATGTTTGTCAAATTAAGTATCAATACACTTAAAATAGCAAAGTTACTTAGTTAAACATCTTTTTTTATTTAATACAGAGAAACATACCTCAAGGTTTCATTTTTCATGAGGTGATAAGCACGATATCAAGACACCATGAATTTAAAAGGACACAATTAACAAGAAAATTGTAACCCATGAAATATACCCCCTATACAGTATCTTAAACTACTAATTAAAAGTACAAATAAATGGCACAGTCAAACATAAACTTTATTTTGTGATTCCTTACATGATCAGTTTTATAATGTTTAAAGTAAAAACTTTTAGATGAATTAGGGGAAAAGAAATTATCACATAAACATGTGAAAAGAATTCATCACATAAACACTGTGATATTCCATGTGAGGAAAAATTGAAGAACATTGTTCTCCAACAAAAATTTGCATAATTTATACGCAAAATGCACTGAATTAGAATTCTTTATGTTCTATATGAATTCAAAATAATATGTTGAAACATTTTAATTATTGTAATTTAAATAAATGTTAATTGTTTGCAGCTTTTAAAGCGCTGCTTTAGTGTTTATATACAGAAAGCAAATTAGGACTACTTTTTACGAGGAGACACTCAAAGCGTTCTTCAGTGCATATTTTAGCCGAATTCCTAATTGAGTAGCTTATTTTTGGTTAAAACATATTTTTAACGTGATAAAAAGAATCTACCACTTTATTGATCTGTCGTTCCTGAAAAAATCTGCCGGTCCGAAGGTGTTTTCGAATGAAATACCCCGGGACGAAAGTGCCGTTCTAAAAATGCTATGCTAGCTAAAATGCGAATGCCAAGTTATGGAACGTTCGTGTTAAACAATTGTAACTAACATTACTAATCTCGAACTTTAAATCATGATCACAACCACAAAATAAAATTCTGACGGTGACCAATTGACAAAATCGTGAGCAATCGCTGATAAATCTTGATGAATGCAGCAAATTATTTTTTCCACCTACTGAATTTTAACCTGTAAACTTTTGATACCTGCTCTGGTTTCTTAATTAAACATGTATTTTTTGTTTGTTGTTATTGTTTATTGATCAAACTAAGCAGTGAACCATGACCTATAAGTTTCCTTGTTTCCAACACTGTATACACGCTACTACCATATGCTAGGGTACCAGCTATCATTACGCCCTAGAGGGGTTAATTAATTGGCATTTGCTCGGACATTGGCCGGTGCGGCGGTATTTTCTTACACGGATAGTTTATCATAGTTTATACTCTTAATATTAAATTTTGACAAACCTTTGTCAATTTTTCGAGATTTTTCGCCGGTCCAATGGACTGTCGGTCCTGACCGATGGATTTCGGGAAGATTGAGTAAAGAAATGTTGATTTAAAAAAAACTCTTGGTAGATCCTATATATCTTAAAAACTAGCCAAGCAAAACAGATGGTAATTTCCAAAAGTGTCCAGACCACGCATTGACCAATCTTAAAGGTCATGGTTACAGTTGGAGGTCAAATGTAAAATTAAAGCTTGACATGACCATGTAAGCTCCATACACACACTGTAAGAGACACACTGGAAGCATAGGGGCTATTTACCTAATAACAGGTACATGGGACAAACAACCTCCCCACAACCCGAATACCGAGTGTGACTCTTACAGTTGATAATGGAGCACAATGGATGTGTCCACAGAAGTGTCTATTGTAGAAGGTGTAGAATACATGTTGTGCAACATGGATGGCTCTATCACAGATGTAGCACAAAGGTTCGAATCTGTAGGGTGTATCTCATACAGGGGATGTATAGTATGCAAGCTGCAGTGTGTCTCTGAATGAGGTGTAACATACAGGCATAACCTACGATGAATGTCTTTAACATGGAATGTATCACATAGAATATGTCACCAAGGTAGGTCTCATCCCCCCGAAAGAGATCTACCATTTAGACACATTCTGTGTATTACATCACATATAAGAGACACACACTGTAGGTAAATCCGGTATGCTTCACCTCATTCAAAGACACACTGTAGCTTGCAATACTATACATCCCCTGTAAGAGATACACCCCTAAAGATTCCACCAGTGTGGTACATATGTGATAAGAGACATACCATGTTGAAACAATATGCATGCTATCCCCTCTACAAGAGACAAGCCTGTAGACACATCCCATGTGCTCCATACACCAACTGTAAAGTCACACTCTGTATTCGGGTTGTGGGATGCTTGTATGTCCCATGTACCTGATATTAGGTAAATACCCCTTTTCTTCCAGTGTGTCTCTTAAAGTGTATGAGTGGAGTTTACATGGTCAAGTCAAACTTTAATTTTACTATTGACCTCCAACTGGGACCTTGACCTTTGAGATAGGAACCTGGGGGCTTTGCATGTCACTCTGCCCCGTGATCATTCATGCCAAATATAAGAAAGATTGGTCAATGCATGGTCCGGACACCCTAATTGGATCTTTGACCTCAAACTGTGACCTTGATCTTTGATATTAACGAGCCTGGGGATGGGGCATGACACTCTGCCTCATTGTGATCAATATTCATGCCAAATAAAAAGATATATTTGTCAATACATGACAAAGTCATGGTCCAGACATCCTTTGACCTCCAACTGTGACCTTGGCCTTTGACATAGGAACCTTGGGGTTTGGCATGACACGCCTTCTCATTATCACAAGCATCAATATCAAGAGCACCCGATTTATGTCAAGCAATATTCAAAGCCCCGATTAACTGCTCTATGTTGTATATTAATTTACACCAGAATGCCTATATGTCAAGCACAATCATTACAAGTTGAGCACAAGAGGAAGCCCATTTAATGGCTACCAGTTTATCTCTAACATTTGGCTTGTCTTGATCAGACTTTGAGATAATAAAGTTTTACTGTATCATATGCCAACATTAATTTAAAGTACACTATGACCACTTAAAAGGCAAGCCCAATTTCCCATTATGTGAAATACAAATGAAAAAACCAATGTTTTTAAACACTAAATCTACAAAATTTTACTCTACTTATTGCATAAACAAAATCAGTAAGCTGCTCAACAATTTTCATGATTAATTTATTTTTGTTCAAAGACATAAAATTACATCTTTTCGTAAAAATAAACTTTTAGCTTTTAGGGGAAAATAATATCTTAAAAACTAGCCAAGCAAACAGTTTGATACACCTTCTGCAGGAAAATCAAAGACTTGCATATCACCTTTATAAAAAATTGTAGCAAAAATATCCATTAAATGATTGTAATGTAACTTTAATTCTATTCTACATCTGCTTAAATGTTAAATGTGTAGGCTGACCTTCTTCTACATAAAGAGTCCAAATGTTAATCTTTTTCTGTAATAGTGACCAACAATACTTAATGCAGCAAATTTTATCACAATATTTCATACCTTTAATTGAATATATTGATCAGAAATTGATTTTCTTGTTTCAAGTTTTTCAGTTTCCTATTTCTAAAATGCTGAGCTTAGCCATTATTTACCAGTAGTTTTCTGCTGAAATATGACATTCATATATATATCATCCCAGTGCCTCCACAGAGATTTGAACCCGAGTCGACAGATTAGAGGGCCAGTGCACTAACCACTGAGTTATTTGTTGAATTCATGGAAGCCTTGTATCGCAGATAAGCACCATAAGTCTAGTTGCGTATATCATGAGCAGACATCTTTCGGATATATTTTATAGAAGTAATTGCTCTTACTTATATTTTCTGCATATATTTCTTTGAAATTATTGGTTGGATAACAAAGCAGTTTCATTAGTATTTAGATATATCATTTGCACTCAACAGTCAGATCAGATTTTATGTCCTTTGATATGAATAAGGCCATACCCAATTGTATTTTCATTTAGTGTCCACCCTAAGTTTGAAAAAATATCTAGCTTGACAAAAAACAAAACACTCTTAAAAAACCCAAGGCATAACACCTATTTCTATTATATGGCTTACAAATATAGCTTTCAAGAATTTTAAATAAATTATATCAATTAGTCATGACAAAGCTATTATTTCAACATGATTATTAGTATATTAAGTTTTTACAATATTGTTGACTCTACAAAATTAATGCTTTATAATTAATGACCCATTTTGGTCAATATTCTCTTATATAATTTCATTCTATTTTTATCAAAGAACTGAACAATTAACTCATAACCATTGGCAACTGGTCATAAGCCAATCGAACAATTCATTTGAAATTTCAATTAAATCTGAATAGCCAATACACAACCATTTGCCACTAGTCATGCACCAACTAAACAAACCACTTGAAATGATATCCAAATATTTTTTTGCGAGAAGAGCTATATATGCATCATTACTGCAAGTCAACCAATATTTTCCTTCAATGATAACATAAAATAATCATAACAATAGTTAAAACTTCTTGATCCATTACCTATAAACCTTATGCTTGAAGAATTTGCTATGAAGCAATTACTAATTACTAATAAAAAATTACTATCTGAATTGAAGTGCACGGACATAAATATACATAATATAAATGTAAAAGCAGTAATAGATAGCCAATCAGCAATTATTATGACTGATAAGAAAGAATCTTATAAGATCTGTGGTTCGGAGCATTTATGATACATAATTTACATATGGCAACATAAGTTCTACTGATAAAACCTAAGCAGTCTGGATTATTGTTCCTCATTGTTATTTCATTCAGTGATATTTCTTCTCCAAAGAAACTGTGAACATTTAGCTGTCTCCACTGGGAATCGAACCCAGGTCCCTGGATTGGCTGATCCAGTATGGTACCACTACACTATAGAGACAACATTGTTCGACACAACTCATTGGACTTAAGACATCAAAAACAACAAGAAAAATAACATGAATATCACTCACGCTTGACACAGAGTCATGGCATCGAACTTTTAAATTATTATTATACTCATATCTGTCTAGTCGATTGACAATATTAAGCAATAGTACAGTGAAAATATCAAGAGAAAATATAAACTACCTAAAATCTCATCTGACTATTGAGTTCAATTGATATTCAAATATTAATGAAACATCTTCGACCAATTATTACAAGGTCTAGTGGAATTCAGCACACTTTTCCGAGCACTGAACAAATTTACTATAGAAAGAAACAAGGCACAAAGCGAAGTACCCTTGCTGGTTGCATAGCATAAACTAGAAAGTTTTGATTCTCACGCAAAACATTTTTTGGAGCCATAATTTTCTAAATAAGTGTGATATATTTTGTTTCGTTAAATGTAATTGATACACATGTTACAACTTTGATCCCTGAGCACTTTTCTTCACAATTATTATTACTATATTGTGCATTATAGTTCATTTTCATTTTCATTATTTATAATTATCATTATTATCAATGTCACAGTAATTATTGTTGTTGTTATTGGTATTATGGTTATATAAATGCAGTCTACGTGAGAGGACACCCCCATTATTATTATTATTTTTATTATCATTATTATTATTAATCATATCATTATTATGCAACACGCGAGAGACAGACGACAACCAGGAATCTCGGGAGACAGACGACAACCAGGAAACACGCGAGAGACAGACGACAACCAGGAAACACGCGAGAGACAGACGACAACCAGGAAACACGCGAGAGACAGACGACAACCAGGAAACACGCGAGAGACAGACGACAACCAGGAAACACGCGAGAGACAGACGACAACCAGGAAACACGCGAGAGACAGACGACAACCAGGAAACTCGGGAGACAGACGACAACCAGGAAACTCGGGAGACAGACGACAACCAGGAAACTCGGGAGACTGACGACAACCAGGAAACTCGGGAGACAGACGACAACCAGGAAACTCGGGAGACAGACGACAACCAGGAAACTCGGGAGACTGACGACAACCAGGAAACTCGGGAGACAGACGACAACCAGGAAACTCGGGAGACTGACGACAACCAGGAAACACTCGGGAGACTGACGACAACCAGCAAACTCGGGAGACAGACGACAACCAGCAAACTCGGGAGACAGACGACAACCAGGAAACACTCGGGAGACAGACGACAACCAGCAAACTGTATAATGCTGTTGTTATTATTATGAGTAAAATTTTCATTATCATTATTATAATTTATAATTATCATTATTATCAATGTCACAGTAATTATTGTGTTGTTGTTGTTGTTGGTATTATGGTTATGGAGTCTACGTGAGAGGACACCCCCATTATCATTTTTTTTTATTATCATTATTATTATCTATCATATTATTATTATGCAACACGCGGGAGACAGACGACAACCAGGAAACATTCGGGAGACAGACGACAACCAGGAAACACTCGGGAGACTGACTCGGGAGACAGACGACAGCCAGGTAACCCGGGAGACAGACGACAACCAGGAAACCCGGGAGACAGACGACAACCAGGAAACACTCGGGAGACAGACGACAACCAGGAAACTCGGGAGACAGATGACAACCAGGTAACCCGGGAGACAGACGACAACCAGGTAACCCAGGAGACAGACGACAACTAGGTAACCCAGGAGACAGACGACAACCAGGAAACTCGGGAGACAGAAGTCAACCAGGTAACCCGGGAGACAGACGACAACCAGGAAACAGACTGGAAAAGAACACAATGGTTAGCAGCTAGATATGCAGTATTCGTGAGAGGGCACCAAGAATCATTATCAATGTCGCAGTGTGCCTCTATTGGGGTATAAAGCATAAAGTAAAAAGGGTTTTTGTTGTTGTTGGTATTATGGTTATATAAATGCAGTCTACGTGAGAGGACACCACCATTATTATTATTAATTTTATTATCATTATTATTATCTATCATATTATTATTATGCAACACACGAGAGACAATTGACAACCAGGAAACCGGAGACTGACGATAACCAGGAAACTCAGGAGACAGACCATAACCAGCAAACTCGGGAGACAGACGATAACCAGGAAACTCGGGAGACAGACCACAACCAGCAAACTCGGGAGACAGACGACAACCAGGAAACTGGGGAGACTGACGACAACCAGCAAACTCGGGAGACAGACGATAACCAGGAAACTCAGGAGACAGACCACAACCAGCAAACTCGGGAGACAGACGACAACCAGGGAACTGGGGAGACTGACGACAACCAGCAAACTCGGGAGACAGACGACAACCAGCAAACTCGGGAGACAGACGACAACCAGCGAACTCGGGAGACAGACGACAATCAGGAAACTCGGGAGACAGACGACAACCAGGAAACTCAGGAGACAGACGACAACCAGCAAACTCGGGAGACAGATGACAACCAGGAAACTGGGGAGACAGACGACAACCAGGAAACTGGGGAGACAGACGCAACCAGGAAACACTCGGGAGACAGACGACAACCAGCAAACTCGGGAGACAGATGACAACCAGAAAACACTCGGGAGACAGACGACAACCAGCAAACTCAGGAGACAGACGACAACCAGGAAACACTCGGGAGACTGACGACAACCAGGAAACTCGGGAGACAGACCACAACCAGCAAACTCGGGAGACTGACGACAACCAGGAAACCCGGGAGACAGACGACAACCAGGAAACACTCGGGAGACAGACCACAACCAGGGAACTGTATTATGCTGTTGTTATTATTATGAGTAAAATTTTCATTATCATTATTATAATTTATCATCATTATCAATGTCACAGTAATTATTGTTGTTGTTGTTGGTATTATGGTTATGGAGTCTATGTGAGAGGACACCACCATTATTATTATTATTATTATTTTATTATCATTATTATTATCTATCATATTATTATTATGCAACACGCGAGAGACAGACGACAACCAGGAAACACTCGGGAGACAGACGACAGCCAGGTAACTCGGGAGACAGATGACAACCAGCAAACTCGGGAGACAGACGACAACCAGCAAACTCGGGAGACAGACGACAACCAGGAAACTGTATTATGCTGTTGTTATTAGTATGAGTAAAATTTTCATTATCATTATTATCCAAGTCATAGTAATTATTGTTGTTGTTGTTGGTATTATGGTTATGCAGTCTTCGTGAGAGGACACCGCCATTATTATTATTATTATTATTTTATTATCATTATTATTATCTATCATATTATTATTATGCAACACGCGGGAGACAGACAACAACCAGGAAACACTCTGGAGACTGACGACAACTAGGAAACACTGGGGAGACAGACGACAACCAGGAAACCCGGGAGACAGACGACAACCAGGAAACTGGGGAGACCAGGTAACCCCGGAGACAGACGACAACCAGGTAACCCCGGAGACAGACGACAACCAGGAAACAGACTGGAAAAGAACACAATGGTTAGCAGCACGATATGCAGTATTCGTGAGAGGACACCAAGAATCATTATCAATGTCGCAGTTATTACCAGTGTGCCTCTATTGGGGTATAAAGCATAAATTAAAAAGGGTATAGTTACTTATAATTTATAATATTCTTGGATATTATTCAAGTTTATTATCAGACATGACGCTCTATATGAAGGTGGCGAAGGACATAAGTGTGAGTGACAAATTGGTTTCTAATGTTCTCATGTAGTTTTACTTTCTAACCTCATCATTGGTTCATTCACCATAGTAATGTTCTATGGAAGCACTTGTAATTGCACAAAATTGTAAAGTTAAGCGCAGTATAAATCCTTAATGTTTTATTATGAACTGACCAATTTACACCAATGGTTGTAACTCATATTAATTCATAAGTAAGAAGCATATTTAAAGAAAACATAGTCCAGTCCAGTTGCATTCGCTGAAGAGACAGCATTATTAGCAGAAGAAAGAACCCTGTGATACAAGGGATCCGGGTGCGTCATACCCTAGCTCTTTACGAATTCCTTGGTTCTTTAACGTGCCCGGTGTAAAGCACCGATACACGAGAAACTACAGGGTTTCTGACCAGTTCATCTCAAGTTCAGAGGGAAACAAATTTACATTTTAAATAGTAATGCAGAAATATTGGGTCCCAAGCCACAAAGTAGCGTCAAGGACGCAGAAAACCTGCATCAGGGACATCCTTGGAACATAGAGCAATTTCTTCAAAATACTTCATTTTTCTTAAAGGTGAACTGCTCTGTATGCAATGTGCAAGTTACTCAATATGACTGGCTAGATATATCGTTTACAAGTCAAGTGCTCCAACTCCTGGAGTTAGAACAGTACAAGAGTCAATTTTGGATTTATTTTATGGTGATTGAGCAAATCATTACTTGGTATTTCTGTTTGGAGGATTTATTATTAATTTATTATATTAGATATTATTGAGGAGCTTGACGAGACGATTGTTATTTAACAGATATAGGCACTTCTTGGAAACAGTGGTATGCGTTGACTCACAAAAATCACAGTACAGTCTGCTCCAAGTTATAAACATAACCTTGTCAGTGAGTCAGGTATTCTATGTTTATCTAGGTTAATCCGGGGGAAACTTAAATTAAGTGTAATGCCTGCGATTCTTTTGAATGTGATAATTCCCTCATTAGTATAACATATTGAATAGACAGTAGTGTTTGACATTCAAATTCTAATAAATCAAAACAAGAGATGTTCAATAGCAATGCACAAACCTGTTCAGGTTTATACCTGAACTCTACCTTAGTAACTTTCAATGAATGGAAAACCACAAGTAAAGAGTGTTCTTCCATTGTTGACCTACCAAGTGATGGTAAACAAAAAGGCGTAAAACCGTACTTAAAACGTTGCTCACATGTGGAAGAAGAACCTAAGAAATCATTTACACAAAAGCTCAACTTATCTCTTCATGACAGATGAGCTAATAAAAGTTGTAAGTACACACCCCAGCTTTTGCCTAATTTACTTCAGCAAAACCATTTATAGATTCTGTGCTCAATTAACCTACATGATGTAGCAAAATGGTTTGTTTAGAGGAACAAGTCTCAGAAGGATCTATTTGACTAGGTTCCTTCATTTCCAAGGCATTTCCACATAGTTTGGAAACCTGACAATTTTAATCTACTTGATTTTCAATTATTTCTAGCCATTGTGTTTTTTTTCCATGTTAAATTTTTCAAATAAATGTGCCAAAAGTAACTTATTAATTGTATGATTATGGATTTTGCCCAAGTGAGCCTTTTGATAATCCCACATGAGTGAGATTTGGAAAACTTGATTTTTATTAAACACATTTCAACATAATTTTTCAGAGCAGCAATTTTACCCAGTTTAAACTGAAAGTTATAACCAACTAAATAGTGTGTACTTATAACTCTTGTTGAGTGTATTTGAATGTGCACAGTGAACACAATTTACATGACAACTATTCATGCGTCTTACAACACATTCAACTTAAAGGCCTTGTCCACACAGGCGCCCCTCGTGCAGCTGAATTTTTGTTTGCAGCTTAACCAAATGTTTGGTGTGTTGTTCATGACACTCAGGCCTACACCAAGTGTAAATTATCTGCACAAACTGGCTGAGACTGCTAATCGAACGAAAACATTACTTAATGATTTAAAACATTACTTAAAACGAAGTAAAACATTACTTAACAAAGTAAAACATTACTAAAGGATTACAAAAAGATTGAAAACATAACTAAAGATACTAAGATACTTACCTGTTCCCTGCTGATGAATTCCGTCCATGTAAGGGTGAAGATGTCCCACATTTAGGTTTGGCCTTAGACGTTCATTCCATCATTCCAGAGGTCCATCATCTCATCTGAAAAGCAAGACAAATAATTTTTATTTTTCCTCGCTTCAGAAACTCACTAAATCAATGTGCGGTAAATCGTTCTATTAAAAGGATTGTGGATATACGCCTTGTAAAATTGACCCGTTTACCTGGCAGTCAATTACTGGCGACTATCGATTGTTTCAATTCACTATCGATAGTCGGCGACCTCGACCTTACAGCGACGATAATTTGATTGTCGGCGACTATCGTCGGATCACTAATTAAAAGTATTTATTTAGATTCGTATTTCTGTGTTAGACTGAACAGTCAGTTCAAGTTATAAGTATTCAAATTAACGTAATTTGATATTTTAGACTTTGGCTAAATGGTTTATTAATAAGCCCCCGGTCGACATTGCAGGGAAAGTCACAACTGGGGCATCGTCGCGAAATGCGGGTCCTTTACACATTTATCAGCATCTTTTGGGGTAACATGACTTTTTTAATGCTTTTTCGTACGCTGCTTAATAATTTTAATTGGGTATTTGGCCAATTTTAATTAGGTATTTACGCAAATATGCTGGTTGTCTGTTGCTCTGAACACTGTGATTTTTTTTACAAATTTCAATGAATGAGCCGGGATTCAATAACTTGCAAATATGTGTCAAAAAGTCAAAGAACTAGTCCAGAGTCCAAATATTTCATTAACATTAAAAATTAACGCAACCTATTGAAGAAATGTGGACAACTGCTAGGCTGCTTGTAACACTATAAGTACAGTAATTGAAAATCATTATTTTTTTAGAAATCTCAATGCATTATCACAGCTGGCAGTATCAATACTGGCAAGCGCCTTTTAAAATATAGACTAAAGGTAATTTGTTGAGCTGAAATTGAAGTCACCTGTGTGTAATAGTTGATATCCGGAACTCTGTGCAAGGTGGTTTTCCCGTTAATTTACATGTAGGTACAAACAAATCTGGCCTAGTTAGACTTGTTTTGTATTCATATGCAAATACCACTGACCCAAACTCTATTGTCCAGATATGAATATTCAAGCGTCACAATGATTATAACGGTAAAACTTTATTTGTACCTACAGATTAGTGGAGATCCGGAGTAGGTCTATTGTGTCGGAAAACAATTAGATTTTTCAAGTCTACAATTTAATTTTCAGCTGAAATCATTATACTACATTGAAATATTTACATCTACAATGAATATTTGTATCAAGAAATAAAAAAGCAGTTTGTAAAAAGTGCTTTATAACACGTTGAAAATTACCAATTTTTGTGTCAAAATCCTGAAAAAGGTACTAACTCGAATTCAATATAAATCACTTTGCTAAGTTCTCCAATCCATTATCAAGGTGATAGACTAAAGAATCATTGCATATTAATCATAGTTTATCCATAAATCACTAAACATTTAACCATGTAAAATTTATAAATCTGATTTGTATTACACATTTGAAGATGTAGATGTGTGTTGAAATTTTCTATTCATGGGATTAGGACTATCAAAACAAGTCATGGTCAAATCTATTGAATTTAGACGGTCACTCCATTGTGTCTTCTGTTTAGAAAACCAATACTTACACACTTAAAATAATCAGATATGTGTAAATGTTATTTTACAAATTTGGTAATAAAGTGACCCAACGTTTTGACTATACACCTATGCACACTCCCAACACAACACCTGTATTTTTCATGATTTCTCGACTATTAGTAAACGGATCTGGTTCAAACTTTGGCTGTGAATTAACTAATACTCGTTGGATGTCTTCAATAATTTTTGAGTTAATAAGTTCATTATATTAAGATAAAAATCAAACGAAATAATGAGCATCACTGTAAAATTAAAAATCACAAAAATGGCGACATGTGAAAATACTCCATGACCAAGCTTTGGGTCCCATAGCAAGTAAAATACAAGCAATATTACAGAATAATAACATAAAAAGACGACACTATCATCAAAGTCTTCGGATTACAGTATTATTTTTAATTAGTTGAAATGAGATATGTATGCTACCAATGAGACGACAAACAACACTACAAAACCTGTCTATGACTGATACTGCCACCTGTGTGCATTATCTGGGACTCACTAATTTTAAACTTAAGACGACGATTATTCCATTTCAGTGAATATTTCAATTCAAAGATCGATGTCAGCATCAATAAAATATCATTTAGTTATGGTATCCAGAACTATTTTAAACTTTGCATCCTCACTGATTTTTGTGAGTCCAAGACTCGATCGGGACTCGCAGGTAAAAAAAACACATTGATAATGTTCAGCGGTGATAAGCCAGCGAATTGCATCACAACAACCGCATTTCAAGTAAATATTTAGTTTATGCCTAAGACAAACGAATTAAAATTTCAAAAAAATACCTGTAAAAATGGCGTCCGCTGAAGTTTCAAAATGCTCCCAAGTGAAAAAGTCCTCGATATTTCAAAACGAAGTCACGTGCGTTCTCAGGTGACGTATAACAACACACCCTCTGGCCAAACACATTTGAGTGACTTTTAAATGGCTCGATACAGTACGGATTAAATGCACAATGAAAACATATAACACTGCAGTATGCCACGCACAGAACACTGTGTTGACACATACACATTCTGGTCACAGGGGCGTAGCTAGGACCTTAGCAATGTGTAGGCCCGTAGGTAAAGATGAAAGAAGTAGGGGGGTCCGGGGGCATGCTTCCCCGGGAATTTTTTTTATTCCTTGAAAGGTACTGGTGCATTTTGACGTATATTTAGGAGATCAAATTTCAAGTTAAACTTAAAATATATATATATATTATTTTTTCTCGAAATGACGTATAGGCCCGGGCCTAATGGCCTAGCGGCATCTACGCTACTGGGATCTTATGTTCTGATAAATGGGCATATGGTTGAACCACAGGCTTTTGTATCACAAAATTGAAATAGGAATAAAATGTAACTAAACTGGATACAAACCTACACTGAGGCTAGCCGAGGAAGCTGCCGACAGGCGCGTAGCTGGGGCAAAATGAATGTTACGCACCATTGTAGAGGGTCCGGGGGCATGCTCCCTCGGAGAAAAATTGTCCTGTAAAAGCCCTCAGACGGCATTTAGCAAATCTTGAGAAATCAAATGCATGACAATATTATTGTCGAGTTTCGTAAGTAAATCACAATTAATTTGTGGTTTTGAATGGCAAAACTGGAAAAACTAATACCAAAGACCTAAATTTTGTATTTTAGCAATTTGCTAATACCAAAGTAGTAATTGTCAAAATATTTGTGATGAGGGCAGTTTAATTTGTAACTTTCTATACATGTACCGAAGTACCTCCAATTGTGTCATACAAAACAAAAATACAAGACATCAGCACCATCACACCTTGGTCTCCAGCGACAAACATATCATTGAAAAACTTCCAAACGACGTCGCTGGCAGATCATGGTGAAAGGTGACATGATAAAATTTATAAATACTACACAATATATGAATTATGTCTTTGATATGACTTGGAAGTATGTATTATGCATTGAACCTATCGCCTTCATTTATAAGTCGCTCTAGCAAGATGATTCACAGATGACAAGTATAAATTTATTCTCCAGTAAGCGGATACAGTGTCTGCAGGAGTATTCTGGTGATGTTAATGACGTCGATTGTTGTTTGCCCTCGGTCGTGATGGTTCTATGTCCAATGAATTGGGCCATGGCAATGTCAACAAATTTATCATAATTTTATAGATTTGTGGACGTAACTAGGATGTTCCAAAGGGGGTGAGAAATCAGGTCTTTAAGTGGTGATTGGTTTAGAGGAAGGGGTGTAGGTTGTGGCAGAGTGCTCACATGAGTATCGTTAAACTGAGGGAATCGGGTAAAGCGCACATACCCATTGTTACGTAAATAATGCGGAAGCTTTGAAATAATGCATATTCTGTGAATGGCCCATCACATAAACTTGTTCTCTTTTTGATGCTATTAACTAATATGTATTTAATATTTGCATGCGCTGCATTCTCTACATGAATTTATGACTCGTTATTGTATAAAGTTCTTTTTGGCGAGCGTAGCGAACCAGAATAAATGCTTATTTGTCCGAGCTGCCAGAAAAAAATGCATAACATGTATTTGTCCGAGCTGCATGTCACATAAACTAATTCTCTATGCATTTCAATTTATTAATTTTGAAGTTATTTTGACGAGCAAAGCGAGCCAGAAGACCTGTATTTTTTGGCAACACAAACTAGTTAACTACATGATACCGGAATCTTTGAACACCAAAGTAATTTTCGAGCAAAGAGAGTAAAAAACCCATTACTGTCTAGTGGGGAGCGGTGGCCTAGAGGTAGGACGCGCGCTTCGGGATCGAGAGGTCCCGGGTTCGATCCCCCTCTGGACCACTGGTTAAAATCTCTGAGCAAGACCCACAGCTCCACTCCACCATGGTGTAAAATGGTACCTGTGAGGGCAGTGTCTATTCCTGGGCGCCGCAGATCGATGTTGGCTGCCGCACTACAGGAGAGAAATAGTCTCCCCAGGGAGACACGAGTGTAGGTTTCCATATGTAGCCCAATGACCAGGGGAGTTAAAATGTCAAAGGGTGCTTGAGCGGCCTAACAGCTGAAAAGAGTCCTAGAAAATTGGTAACTTAACTTTTTTTAACTTAGTATTTGTCCGAGCTGCATGCCACACAAACTCGTTTCCTGCAAGATATAAATATTATTCCTGCCGAGTTAAGGTTCTTGTACGTTAGAATATTGATTGAAATTTTAACGATTGGTTTGAAGCATGTATGTACCAGTTACTAAGCGTAGTTTGATTTTCAGTCGCGCTGAATCACGAGCAGAGAAGTCACAAGAGAACACAGGCATCAGGTTTCCAGGTTTGAAGATTTCGTGCTTCATAAAATGCAGCGATCGGAGAGAACGGGTTAAGTGCTCGCTCCGGACCTGACGTATTTGTCTATCCACAAGTGTCTTCCATCTGAATTTAGAAGGATTATTCCACCACGTCGTATTACATAGCATAGTTACCTATTAAGGTCATTTGGCGAGCGAAGCGAGCCAGAAAAAAGAGAGATGATTATGTTGTGTTTGCTAAGAAAATAATTATAGCACAAACGGTTAATGTTAGATACTGTGTTGCGTAAAAAACAACTATTTTAGAAATATATCTATCCATACCCCCTCAATTGATTTTTACTTTAATTTTGTTTCGCTTCTCGTGAAAAACTTTACACACGTAGCCGTAGGTACGTGCGTAAGCCCAGCTACGCGCCTGCCAACAATGTTGTGCCGATCGAAGAAGTTTTTTTCCATAGTCAGAATCAAATGCTTTTTTATAATCGACAAATGCACAATATAGATCTAGTTTCTTCTTTTTATTGAGATAAAAATCGATTAACATTTTTAGAGTGAAGATGGTTTACAGTGCCATAATCTTTATGAAAGCCGCCCATGTGCAGACGACGCGTCTTGGGACGAATGTCTCAGAAAGTGGTATGCTGACGTTATTTCACATTTTCACGTTGCACAACGTTTTCTATTACCAGTACAGTTGTAATAAATATTATAAAGCAAATATAATTAAGCTTAATGTTTTATCGTTTATCAGTTCATTAAGATGGAATCGTATTGCCTATAACATGTTTTGTGAAATGGCCCGTGTTTCGGATAATAGGTAAATTCGGATAATAAAATTATTGTAGATAGCTACTCGCCAATTTAGTGACAGTTTATATCATGATAGTTAACATGTTAATTAAACTTGTTTCAATAAGGGAGCTGATTCTGTACCAAGGAACTTAAATGACATTATATAGCATTTATCTAGTTCAGTGTGCCATGCAATTAGCAAAGTGAAAGTAGAATATGTCGACTAAACCATCTTTTTAATAATTCCCAAATTTGCGATTTTTTGCGCTAAATTTTCCCAAATTATAACATCACGACGTGACAATCATGACATGATAATTGCAGTGTATGAAGATATTATTTTACATGCTTGCATGCATGACTGAGCCGCACAGTGAGTCTGTGAACGGTATAGTTATTAGATATATAGTTAGTTATTGTAGACACTACAGAATAAACACGCATTTAACCACAGACAATCTCTGTTATATATTGTGCATGTCCACCAAATAGTTTGGCGACGAGAAAGGGATATTTAGATTGAGCTGATTGAATTTAGATGATACGTGTATGGATTAAATTCCGAGGATATAGTTTATGAGACTTTTTTTTGTGGTGGCACGGTGGTCAAGTGGTTAGACGCTTGACTCCTGATCGAGAGGTCCTGGGTTCGATTCTCAGCCGGGACACTTGGTCATTTCAGAAACGCTATTTAGTGTTTCCCAACCAACTAGAGATGATCCTGGTTGGTAACCCAGGGGTAGTCTTGCGTGTATCGGTGCTTTACACCGGGCATGTTAAAGAACCAAGGAATCTATTCGAAACGAGCTAGGGTATCGCACACGGATTCCTTGGTTCTCACCTCTGTCTCTAATATTTGCGATAATGCCCCAGAGTGGGCCCTGCAAGTTACATGGAAGAAGAAGATTAAATTCTGTGGTGAACAAATAGTGTGGTTTCAATTCCATAAACGTCACTATGGCAAAAGCCTTGACTGTTCCAAGCATTGAGCCGTTCACGCTTGCATACGTGACTGAGCCGCACAGTGAGTCTGCGATCGGTAGTTATTAGTTAGTTGATGATTGTAGACGCTAGAGAATAAACACGTATTTAACCACAGACAATCTCCATTAATTATATATTGTGCATGTTCACCACAATAATGATATAACGCATATGTTGAAGCCCGGTACTGTTGGCATTGTGTTTCTTTTTCCGCACGATACTGGAACCAGCTCCACAACAGTGAAACTAACAAAATAATTTCACTGTTATTTGTCACTTTTGTTTTCACTGAAAATGACCATAATCCATTGAAAGCTAATAAAGGATGAAAATTACAAATATTTTAAGTCACATACGAAATGATATGCTCTACCACAAGCTAAAAATATATATAAAGTAACAATTTTAGAAGGAACATAATCTAAGATTGTAGACATTCTACAATAACTTCATTTGTTTCGAATTTAACATGTATTATAGACCTTAATGTGTATATCTATAATTGTAATATGAACTAAGGCACCGCCTAAATGAGGGATTAAATACACATTGGATATCTGCTAAGCTATGTTTCAGATAGAAACTGACTCAATATGAGTTGAATTTAGATGTTATACAATATACAGAGATAGTTATTGATCAGCCACGGATCACTTTTCCTCTTTAAATTGAAGAACAGAAATAATAATTATTCAAAATTTTAGATTGGCTATGTAACAACTATATAATCTAAACTGGGACTTGAACCCAAAAGTATAATGGTGCTCAACCAGTTGTCTAACATTTGATCATTTAGATGAGCAGTATATGTTAGGCAATCATTATGGGAAATGTACTGTAACTTAGGCATGCTATCGAGCGCTATGTTTAGAAACAGCTTGCTAAAATAAGCGCTAGTACATATCGGACAAAGTGAAAAATATATTATATTTCGGCGAGCGCTGGTGACTAGCAGACTGTTGCGTAGCGCTGAAAAGTGCAGCCAAAGCGCCCTGTTTCATACGAAAGCACTTACTATATTATAAGCTTGGTCTTGTCATTTTCAATTTGGGCATAGGTAATATATATTCCTATAGTTATTTACAGTAATTTTAACTTATAATGATAAAATATTGGACATGACTATCTGTGGTTTATGTTTGGAATAAGTGTAGGCATCCCTAACCTGGAGTTTTACCTATATTATACTGATTTGTTATACATTGCAACGTAACGTCATGAGACTATTTGGCGTACTTTTGTTATGATGTCATTTCCTTTCATTTGTGATGTCATGACGTCACTTCCTGTATTGGCGCCGTGTATCCAGTACAGAAGCGTATTTCTTACTTCCCTTTGTTTTTTTAAATAGTTTGTTTTATTTATTTAATATTTTTAAAGATAGTTATAATTCGAAAGAAAATGATAGGGGCAACGTTTACAGATTACTATTTTTTTTATTTTCAAAGGATCATTCACCTCGGAAAACTGCCTGAAATTTTTGACCGGAAATAACTTTTTCTGAAAGCATAAGTACCTGCAGAGACTCGACGAAGATACGCACGTGGACATTATTGGTATGGTATTTACAATAGCCAGCTTTGCTGGCTATTTAATCCCCTATTATAGCTTGGCTATTTTGACCTGAATCTGACCTTCACGCAAGAATATATTACAAGGTTCTTGCTTGGAATATATCAATTTCCGCAAGCAAATCGTGCAATATCTGTATTTCAAATTTGCGTTTGCCTAGCTGTATATATAATTGAATTATTTTCGACTGCAAATGATTTCTCGTGACATCATATTTTATCGTTGAATTTTATATGACGATATTAACCCTCATATTCATGAAATGACGAATATATGAGATATTAAAATATCGGTATGACAATACTCAACATGAGGACACATTTTTGTGTTTTTAAATGAAGAAACACTGTAACAATCGGCAATAACTTAAAGTGTATAGAGCTATATCGGAAGACATTTTTTTAAAGAAGTGTCAAAAACTGAAAACAATTATGCTTCCTAATCCATTAGATCATTTTTCGCTTCAGCTTTAACAGAAACTCTCTCTGTGATTTATTGGACACTATTGTGTTACTATGGCAACAAGTTACTCTTGGATGTGTTCGTTAGTGCTGTGCAGAACACTGTTCTGATTGTTCCTGTTCCAAGTACTTACGAACAAAATAAGACAAACAGTGTTCCACTCCAAACGACTTATGAACAAAACGGAACAGGAACAGAACAGGAAGTAACAACAATAAAAATAATGTTAAAAAAATAATATTAAGAAATAAAAATTTTAAGGTGGCCGATATTGTTGGTTTCAGCCGTTATATTTGTGGAAGAAAAATGCCACTAGAAAACTTCCCATTGTAAAAGTTCGGTCATTTCCGTTTTACCCCGTTGACAAACTATTGCCAAGGTAATCAGAATAACACATTTAAGGATATCCGGGTCTAATAAAGAATCTCCTCTTGAAGAGTTCTCAATTTCAGTAATTTTATGACAAATTGACTGATTTCCTGTAGGTCGTGGGTTCAACCCCCACTAGAGCCAAAATATTTTTTTTTCTTTTTTATTTAATTTTTAGTTATAAGACAATGTTTTGGCTTCGTAACATAACTTTATAGTGTAATTTGGAGAAAAATATTTTTTCTCTATTTTTTTCTTTAATTTTTTTAGGAATTAATATGTGGTAAACAGATAAAAATCGGGTTACTAAGGATTTCTGAAATGTATATTTTCAAAACCGCTCGGTAAAACCTTTTAAAATTGTGTTAAAACATTACACACACATTGAAGTTATTTTTGAAAAAAATTCAATGGTGCCAATTGTTTAGATCATATTTTATTTCCATTTATCTATAGGGTACTTATTGGCAATATGCAAAAAATGCCTTAATTTCGAGGAGGGTGGGGTTACATTTTTATTTTTATCTACTTCATTATTGGACCAAACATAATTTTTACACTTTTGATTGAAGAAGTAATCATTATCATTAGATTTAAATATACTTTTGTATTTATTGTGTTATCTGTTGGAGATTTATTTTATTTAACGTGTGGTTGCCTCCATTTGTTTGTGCAGTACGTTCATAGGCTGGGTGTAGGGAAATTAAAATAGCAATTACTCTCTTAAATGACAATACATGTGTTTTAAAATTCACATGCAGTTGTCTTAATGGGTATACAATAGAATAAAAATATTGAAAATGCATTCCTCAAAATTAAAAAAAAAAGTTTTTACACCCGGACATCGTTAACATATAAATATACATTTCGTGAAGTTTCCGGTTGTCTTGTTGTTGTTGTAATCATGTGACCTGTTCTGCTTGCACGACCTCGTTCATGGGAACAGACGGAACATGTCCAGGACACTGTTCCAGAGTGTTCGTAACGCTGTTCTGGAACACAGAGAAGAACAGCGTTACGTACACACCCCTTGATACGAAGGGTACTTTATAAAAATATTTTGAGGGTATTGTTTGTAATAGATTAAAGTCACTGTGTGGTAATTTTCATACTGATCTGACTTGATAAAAAAAAAATTAGGGCAAAAGTCCACAAACTTTAGGATAATCCCACATACATGTATGCAAAGAAGTCTTTAATTAGCTGTGATGGATGTTTTTACGGTTTATATTTTTTCATTGCAGCTGAAGTGTAGTGCTTATGGTGAAGAGACACAGAAATTTGAACATATGACATTAGATGTATTTCATCTTCTCAATTATCAGACTATTACTGTACCAGTATGATTTACTGTAAAATCATTAATTTTCGTGGGGGATTTAATTTCGTGGATTTCGTGGTTCACCTCAACCACGAACTTTAATCCTAACGAGCATTGAGTTTGACCCTTGTTTTATTACCTGAAATGCAAAATCCACGAATTCAAATCTCAACGAAATTGTCCTTTTTACCAAAACCACGAAATTTCGTCCCAACGAAATTAAATGATTTTACAGTATTAGATAATCAATTAATTAGTAATCAATGTGTACAGCTACCAGTATTCAATTTATTTTATATCACCAAGTTTAAAATGGGTGTGACCGTGGTTATGTGGTTAATGCTCTTGACTACAGATTGAGAGGTGTCTGTGAGTTCTTGGTTGTTTAAATTGATAATTTCTGAAATGCTCTTCAATGTTTTTCACCCAACTAAAAATGAATTTTTAAATTACAGTAAAACCTTGTTATCTGGAGGACTAATCGAGACATGCCAAATGATTGAAATAAACCGGGAGCTGGACATACGAGAATGAGTATATATTGCAACATATATTAAGCAAATTTGTTGAGACTTTGAAATTTGTTCAAAATAAGCCGGGTGATCGTATTGACGTAACGTCAAAAGGTGAGGCACACGCGAAAAAGTCACCAACAGCAAACAATTTCCAACGATAATTATTGCTTTACTCGGCCTAGCAAACTGTAAATTATATCATAAAACGCAGAAATAAAATGTGCATTTAATAATGTATACAGATAAATGGAAATAATAAACGTAAAATGCATCAAGCGTTAGTTTGTGAGATTATTTCGCGAAAAACGTAGCGAGACTTGTAACAAAAACACAGGGTCAATTAGGTAAAAGTTGTAATAAAGTAATAACTACTGAACGGATTCACAGAGAAACACCGTCACCGGTTAAAGCATGCTTGAAATATGCTGTCATGTTAGTTTCTGGCGATTTTGTCAAAATATAAAAAATTAAGTGGAAAAAGGGCAACGGCAAAAAAGCGAGACTTTCGTATTTTCGTGACGTAATTTTAAAATGTCTATCTTTTAAGGTGAATAACTTAAATATGTGTGTGTGCACGTGAGTAATTTTGTACAAAAAAAATACTTTTTTTCTTTAGATGTGTTGGTTAAAAAATTGTTTTGATACCATAAAAAACGAAAGTTTTCTTGAAGATGAGGTTGCGTCTACAAAATGTCCAAAATAGGTTAAAAAGTGAATTTTTAAAAAAGTTCAATTTTTAAACGTTTGCAAATTTGGTCGATCCAAAGTTATTCTAATGACAAATAAACAAAAAATTACTTTTTTTCCGTAGAACAAGCATAGCGATTTTCAAGTGGATTGAATTATAAATAAAAAAGATATATTTTTTTTCCTTGCGTCTACAAAATGTCCAACGACGTCAAATTAGTTCGAATTATGACGTCGACGGGAATTCCGACAAAAGATGCCTTTTACATTACTCGTAGTATGAATAGAGATTCCGTTGAAAAGCCCATACGACCTTTTGTGTATGTAGTATCTAGATATTTGCAACTTAAAATTTAATAATTAAATTTTGTGCGGATTCTTAACCGTCGTACTTATTACTGACACCGACGTTTTTAACAAAAGGCTGTTCGACGTCAAAAACGTTACACTTGAGTGCCTCACCTTTTGACGTTACGTCTTTATCGATGCTCGGCTTAACAAAGTTTTACTGTATAATGTTCTGTTTGTCATTCTTTGTGGATGCCAAACAGTTCTTAAATGCCAATTTCCTGGTCTTAAATTTGGCAGCCCAATCAATGTACACAGAAAAAACGGTGTCTGGGAAATCTTGTAAATTTGCCCAATGTGCAAAAATGTACACAGAAAAAACGGTATCTGGGAAATCTTGTGCTAATCATAAGTTTTAAATTTGTCGAACATGTTTTGGTTTCCTGTTTTTCTACAGTCAGTGTTAGTTACTGTCCTTGGATTTTTGGTACCTGATTTAGTTTAAGGTATGTTTCATAATTCACCAGAAATTTCACATTCCTAATGTCATGAACTACATGTATTTCATTTTGCAGGACAACGCCCTATTGAAAGGAGGTCGAGGACTTGCATATCCATGGTTATTAAATGCAAATTTTGTTCAAGAGAAAACTCAATAGGTAGTATTATAATATAAAAATGTAATGTAATTTTAATATAACATGATCATAAGTATAGCAAAACAATTTGTAAAAAATCATTGAATTAGTAAAATTACATCATTTTTACACAGAAAGATGCACATGCTGTAGCAGCAGACCCGAGCACGTCATCGTCATTTGATGAACAACGTCAAACTTACACAACGTTTGTCAATACTTGATGACTCGTTTTCCTTTCTCGAATTGGCAACTTTCAGTGGCAATGCATTTCCTTTGGTATTCAGTACACATATTGAACACATTTCGGTACTATGCTTCGTCGAAATTGGACATGACATGCTGAAGAACTGACAAGTCACTGAAGTTATGTCTGCACATTAAGGCGTTTGCCCATGGCCAATCGAATGCTATCAATAGATATCCATGTGCACCTCTTTTATGCACATTTGATAAAAATGATATTGTGTGTTTACAATCGGCATAAACATTTTTTTTTTCATAAACTTTAAATTGGGTTTAAGCAATGCGGGACGGATCATAGTCGATTAGGTAACCCCGTGATTCATAATAATGAAGCTTTTTATCCACCGTTGTTGAAAAAGGAACATAAGAACTTGATATTTTATCTGTCTATTATGCAGTACAGTATATTTTGATTACCCATCGTGAACATGGTTCCGCCTTTTCAATTGTTTGTTTTATATATTGTACACTGTCCCATAAGATGAATCTATGAGTTCTGCAATATCTGCTTTCAGGTGGAGTCGAGCCCCTTAGAGCTAAAAGCCTCGTATGAACACCCTATAGTAAAAAGCTAAGGCGTTGATGCTACCAAAATGGATTTTCATGGTTGGTTGCTATTAGTGATCACAGAATGATTACAAGTTGTTTTCATTCACATTTGTTTTGCTGCTGTGACAGAAATAAGACTTCCAGCAGATTTTAACATGTTTCTGATAAAAACCATCTCCGTACGTGTGTATATTTGACCAAAACCAAATGGGGCTCGAGTCGATGAGAAGGATCTAGTCGATGAGAATCAAGTATACTTATGGTCCACTCTGCAGACTAATGTCATCAAAATTGGATGTATTTTATTCGGTTCACTGTTTCTAGCTTCATGATATATACCTGCACATTTCATTTTATTGTTTCTGATACTGTACCTATATCCCAGTTTCACAAAGATTTTGATCGCCATACGTGGTTCCGTAAATTCCAGTAGACCCGTTTTAGGTGAGTATTTCTATATAGTGTGATTATGTAAATGTCGATTAAAACTTAATTCGTCGGAGTTGACGTTTGAAAATTTTACAGACTTTATGTTATGATGAAGTTTCAGAGGTTTTAGAGGTCTTACAACTGAGATTTATTAAGAAAATTTAGTGAAATGTGTTTCAAATTGTGTTTGTGTGTGCGTGTGTGTGCGTGCATGGGTTATATCATAGGACTCGAATAACATGAAAAAATGCACCTTTCAGCTGGAAAAAGACTCCATTATATACTGTGAACGACACCGAAAATGATTAAATGACATCATTTACAAGATAAAGTGACGTCATTTAAACGTTATACTACGGGTGTTATGTATAACATTATATGTACTGGTTATACTAACCCGGATACAAGGGAATTTATGTGATATATATAGAATCCGTCATAAGTTGTCTTTGAAAACCACCAATTGTCTTGAAAAAAGATAAAAATACCCTATTGGAGAACAATGTTCCACAATTTTTTATCACATAAGCAATAAAGGTATTTATGTGATAACAGATGGTTTTACAAGTCCTGTTGAACTGCATCAGTCTTGGAATTTAGGATTTTTAACTACCGGTACTTGCCTGACTCCGCAAAACTGAATATGTACTATGTACTCTTATGCATAATTACTGCAGAAGTTACTTGTACGACTTAACAATTACTTGTCCTGGACCACTGACTGCTGCATGACAATAAAACAACTACTTACTAACTAACAATTCTGTTAGTTCATACCAACTTATGTTTATTTAATTTTTTTGTACCGATAACAAAATACTGTCATAACTTTAATGTCCAATTTTAATTGGTTTCAGATATTATGCAAGAAAGTATTACACCTTATAATGCTGATGACTCTAACAAGTTTAAGACGATAGTTGTGTTTGATTGTAGAGGAGTGGAACCAGTCTTCTTTGAGCCAAGGGCACATGGTTAAACAATTTCACATTATATGTATGTTTATGCATCATAGTATCAGTTTATTGATGAAGTTGTATAACAATTTGCAGGTCCGAATTGCCATTTTAGGGCATATTACCTGATTATTATTGCACATGTTCCTCAAGTTCAAATGTTTTTATTGCCCAAGATTATACATTATATACGCCCCTGAAATTTGTAGTTAGTAAGTAACTGTAAGATTTAACATTGTTTCAAGCCATGCAGTTGTTTACATCAGTTTCCAATAATGTTGCAGTTATATAATTGGAGTGAGTTTCTCTTGCTCATCTTTGTGGAATCAGTTATCAACCAGCACAAGCATCTATAAGCAACAGATAACTTTTCCACATGAGGAGGACATGATCGCCACAAATGTCACAGAGGAACATTACTTGTCTCACCAAGTTATCTAACCTGAATCACTTTGGTGTCAGTAGGTAGATTCTCTGCACTTTCAGATTTGTGAGAGAAACGTTTTGATTGGATGATGTAAAGTTCACATTGACATGACCCTGTACAGAGTGTGGTCAGATCCTATATAAGTGTGAAGTAGATAAGGTAATATGGGTCTGATTTAAATGATCATACGTAAAGTCTAACGGTGATAACTCTTGCCTCTGCTAACAATAAATAAATTAAATAAAATGCATATTCGGTATTCATTTTTGTACACTTTTGTAAGAAATTACTTTTTGTATTCAATATACTAAAAACAAGCGACCTGTCCACCTGATTGTGTTGTTTTTAGACATATTACGTTTGTATACAAAGCTAGAGTTATACATTAATACATTGTGTACAAATATTTGCAGGTTGGTTTTACTGCTGAAGGAGTGGAGACTGGTACCCAATTTCCTGAAGTATCTCTGACAGAGGCTGAAGGAGCGGAGACTGGTACCCAATTTCCTGAAGTATCTCTGACAGAGGCTGAAGGAGCGGAGACTGGTACCCAATTTCCTGAAGTATCTCTGACAGAGGCTGAAGGAGCAGAGACTGGTACCCAATTTCCTGAAGTATCTCTGACAGAGGGTGTAAGTAAGTTCTCAATCATACTGAGTTTCTTCAATTGTCTCGGAATCATTTCTGGATCATTGATCCAAACTTGTCTTTGTATATCCAACTAGGTTCTGTTATATAAAAGCTTAGCACTTACAAACATCTTAAAATTACGCTCAAATCTAAAATCTTTATCATTCATAAATGATGGTAAGGGGAATCTGCAATATAGTATTAATTGTTATTATGTATCCAGACCAGACATGGTTGTCCACGCATGTCAGCAGATTGTTTTGATACTGTATAGTATTTACAATAGTCCTACAAAAAGCCCATATTGCAAAAAAAATATATAAAAAAAGTACTTACCATGGAAACGAAGATATTAAACTGCATTATAAGCATTATTTAAGAAATATACACACCCGAAATATATGTGGTATTTCTCTATTAATGTGAGTGTTTTCACCAGATATTTTATAAAACATGTTGACTAAATCAATATTACTCTAAGGCAAAGCTGTGTGTGGATAGGTATCAAATTAGCAATGCATATCTGGAGTAAAGTGTCTTAACAAGTTAGTTAGTGGTTTGCAGTCAGATTTAAGATATGTTGTATCATGTAAGATATGTTGTATATTTCAGATGTGTCGATGTTGTTACAGACATAAATGTTACCCGAGTAAGAACAAGTATTGTATCTGTCTATTACCCGGTGTAGTACTATCTGCCGGTGGTCTCCTCGCTATCTTTCTCTTCCTACAGAAAACTGAGAACTATCTGTATCCACATAGTGCCTGGCATGCTTGTATCACACTCGGCATATTCTTCTTGTTACTACTTAGAGGTAATCCTTCTTCTTCTGAATAATTTGCAGGGCCCACTCTGGGGTATTAATGTAAATGACTCTACCAGATAACATCATTGTTCAGTAATTATAGTGTTTAATTACCAGTATATTATATGTCATGTTTAATAAGGTTGGAAGCATTTTCTGGTTATATACTGTGTGCAATTTATATGACTTTTTCCTGGATAACAGATACTATATATAATTTACCATCCCATAAGGAACCAGTAATCTCTCAACTTATGTATGAAAATTAAAATTGTTTTTAAATTTTCATGGTTTCAAATCCAGCACACTAACCATTGGACCTGATGGCAGCTATTTCATTTTATCAACTTGGGGGTTAGATATATCTGTTTGTACATATACTGTACGGTGCCAGACAATGGGAATGTTAAGTGTAATCTGAGCACATTATCTTCGTTTTTTGTTGAGGATGCTTTGTGGAGCTGGATAAAGTTGCCTCAAGTCAAATGCTGTATGAAGAGAAATAACTCCTGCAGGATAGTATAGTATTACTGTATACAGAGTTGCTTCCCTTGAATAGATCTTTAAGTTGATACCAACCCCTTTAACATGGCCATACTACTGCAGACAATGCCTGTCTGTCCCATATGGTCATATGAGTGTCTCCATAACATTGTATGTTGCAATATATTTTGTCATGTAAATTGTACATTGTATGTAGAAATAAATCTATCTGTCCATTCTTAACATTTCTGCCAATAAAATATTGACTTAATATTGCATGTCCTGTTCCATTACGTTTTCAGGTGTATACAAAGTAAAGGACAAGAATGGGACCACCTCTACATCAACATACCAACCTATCGCTACAAATAGATCCAGTACTAATAATTATGTCATTTAAATAGGTTAGATACAAGCATATTGTGATGACGTGCAGGTCTGACACCCATAAAATGCATCACAATTTTAGTACCAAGTTCAGTAACACTGCTTTAAAACCTCACTGAATAGTTATTATTATGGTCATATTTCAATATATAGTTAGGTTTAATTAGTCAAATGTTGTTAAAGTAAACAAATAATTGTTAAAAATACTCACTTTTAGATTGATGCACATAGTTATAGGTATGATATGTATTTAATTAGTATTAGTTATTCGTGTTCTAAATTGTAGTACATTAGAAGGTGCTATACTGGAGACATATCGATGGCTTAGAACAAGAAGGTTGTAACTACCTTTTACGACCTTATAAGACTCATACATATTTGAAATCTGCTTCACAAGGCGCTTCTTATGAGCATATTTTCATGAAAATCGGAAATTGTCATGTTGACCAAAATGAAGTTTTAAAAACATGTTTTCCCATACGTAAAGAGTAAATTACAGACATTTTTCTCTTGTTTTCTCAATATATCAATTTGGTAGTTACGACCTTCTTGTTCTTAACCAGCGAAATATCTTAAATTAAAAAAACTTAAAATATTTTAAAACCATTGAAAATGTGATACATGCATATGTGCATGGCTCATGATTTAAGAAAAGGTTAGTAAAATATTTTCTTCTTATATTTTTTTGGATATTTTATGCTTTATTCTGTGATAGAAAAGTAGAAATTTATATATTTACACTTTTTATGTCACCATGTGAGGTATAGATGTGAACAAATATTTTGATCAAAAAGGTTTTAAATAAGAATGTTATTGATACAGTGCTTTAAGATTTGTATAATTATAATGTTGTTACAAAAACCAGTATCATTTATGAAATATATGTTCATTATTTGTAAAACTGATGTGCCGATATACGAGGGTCAGTCAAGAAAAACTGAGAGTTGATGAATAATGATCAGGAGAATATGTGTTTGTATATTGTCTATACATTATTGTGAACTATGGAATCTCATCGATGTTATGGCGTTTACAAATATTGGGTATGAAAATTTGATTATTGATGCCTGGCAACCGAAGAAGACAACTCGAAGGCATGTTCAAACTTATTTTTTATTTTGTAATACATGCATCTATCAGATATTATTAATTATGGTTGATTTGTTCCTCCAATACAGAAAATATACTTGATGGAACTATTAATTGTACAATTATTTGTTGGTATTGAGACCACAATTTTACCCCACCCAAAAGAACACCTGATGTTTTTCTTAAGCGAAGTTATAATTTTTATTTCTTATACGGTCACTGGACTCCATTAGATACATTCATAATCCCTCTGAGCAGAAATTGTGAATTCAGTGATTAGTTTTAGAATGCCATGGCAACAAAAAGAACACATGCCGAGAAAAATCGATAAAAGACGGGTAAAATTGTTGCTAGGCAACTAAACAATACAGCATTAGTGACCATTCTGTAACAAACACACATTATTATTTTATATATACGATTCTACAAGGTACACATGTTAGTTGTACTAAATTACGCTATATTAAGTTGAAATGACTTTATGAATTGAAAACAAAATCAGTCTCCAAGTCGCTGGCACGAATTAGCACGAATGTAAGATTCTATTTATCACATAACCTTATAGAACGCTCATTAACGTTAAAATCGCTGAGATACGCTACATAGGTTTGGTTCAAAATTTAGCGTTACAATGTGCGCGACGTCATGACGACATTTGTATTATATTCACGGTTCAATTCAAGGCTCGGATTGGTTTACGTTACATCCTCCTGAACCAATCAACGACAAGCTAATTTAAATGTTTAATAAATGGGCTGGGAGTGCATTTCAATATTTCCGGCACGGCTTTAATGCACTCCCACACCGCAGGTTATGTGATAAAATTTGCTATTGCTTCTAGAGTATAGTTATGTGCCTTAATTGAGTAGGTGAGGAGCATATGTAGACATATCGCTACTGGAGGAGACCACAACTTTAATTGTCTTAATTATGTTTGTCTGTGACTAGACTATGTTATATATTAGATTTGTATGAAATGCTCACCGTTCATTACCAATGTATGTATTGTGCAATTTATTTGATGCTCATGTATTATATGCTTGTTATTTTATATTACAGTTTTTCAGTTTCATACTGTATATGTTTTAGATCAATTCTAAAAGAACTTAGTATACATTTCTAGCATGTTTTTTTTAAATTACATATTCTGGAATTACAATAAATAGTTTAACATGCTTTTAATTTACACAAAAAGGGCAGAAATACATTTTAATTCGACACCAAAAGTTTCTGATTTCGACCAACAGAACTTTTTTGTTTGAAGTTTGATTTTGTGCGAATTTGATTATATTGAAATCTACATGATTGTACATGTAATTTTACATAGAATTGAGAATTCTATATTTACTCAGTTACTGCCCTTGAATTTAAAGAAAAGTTCAACCAGTTGTCACATGTTGCAGATAGTTATGACATTATTATTATTATTTAATTAAGACATTAATTTGTTAATATTATTGCCATATGTATTACCGTCCATTTTATATACCGGCAGACTTGAGTAGACCTAAAAAATGGTAGACTTGTACAAGTTGCATTATTTATGCTGATTTTGTTTAAAGAGGCATTCCCTCACATTATATGAGCTAAATGTACAAAGCACTATCAATTATCATAATTTGTCAGAAGAAAGTGTGCGCAAATATATGTCTCTATACTGTCAAAAATGTATCCGAATCACCAATAATAATTTATCGCTTTCAGCAATTTTTTATTATGTGGTCAAAGGGAAACAACTCGTGACTATTTTTGCTCGTTACTGAAATATATTTTCATTTTTCTCGGTAATTAGTGAGAAACATTTTTTCGAAAATTTAAGGAGTTTAAGCATCAATGATTCTCATTTAATGTATACTATTCCTGATTCGATTTAAATGATCAAAGTTATAGGAAACGCCTCTTTAAGCACTGTTATATTATATTTACAGTGTATACAAATATATTGTATAAGTATGTTTCCCAATATGATGCTTTTAAAATGATCAATTTGTATATCTGTAATTTATTTAGTTATATATATATATTTATGCTTGTCTACAGTAAAATGTGATTTATGGTCATAAAAGGACACAAATAGTTAAATCATTATTTATAGAATTACACATGTCCCTGTGCAGTGAATATTATTGACTCTGAAATTTCTAAAAAGTCAAACTCTTAATTGTGTTCACTAAAATCAGGAGCTCTTCATTATATATCGAATGATATAATCCCTGCTAAAAAATTCTACAATTCTGGATTAACCCAGAAAAAATAACTTTTCTAAACACTTCCATAGCAGACTTGCATCCTATTTTCTCATGGACTCATATACTAACTATATTTTGTTATAATTGTAGTCAGGAGGCCAAATTGTGACTTAGGCACTTAACATGTTGTTGTTGTAAAGATGGAGGTTGTTTTCTCATAAGTTTGATAATTGCCATTTTCTTACATGTTAAATATATTTGTGTATGAAATTGTGATAATATTTCAGTGAGAAAATTGTTTGCATGTGCGTAAAGTTTACCAAAATATCAGGGGCCTTATTCACCAAAGTTTTAAGCCTAAAAATCTGACTAAGACTTTGTAATGTCAAATCTTCCATTTGCCCTCATGTTGTTATAAACGTAAATATTTTGATATAAATCGGTATGATTGTTAAGTGGGTAACAACACTCCGATAAAATTTCAACTGGTTTGGTCTAATCGCAAAGAAATGGCAGTGAGTATAAATATTGTCAATTTTAAGTCTAAGTCTGAAGTTCAGTCTTACAATGTTGGTGAATAAGGCCCATGGATCATTTAATTAAATTGTCTAATTACTAATAATACAGATTTGACCGACCGGTTTAACTTTACTAATCTGATGATCGTCGGTGGTTACAATATGTCAGAATGTTTTACATTATTTCATGACAATACTAACCAGTGATTAACTAAAGCAGGTCACAGTAGATGCCAGTACTTTACATCTATACCAATAATTTGTTTGTTTCTACATTTTGATTACAATTTATTTGCATTTTGTTTGTTATTTATTAAATTTAATTGTTACATATTCAGAAAGTATTACATTATTTATTTCATAACATAGTATACATACATTTGTTTATACAAATCAAGGATTGAGTAGAAAGCTAAGCTTATTTAGAAACTCGTACCTTATGGATAGCTGTTATTGTTGGTAACTGCAGGAAATTGTAAACAGAGAGGATGACATAGCTTTGGGATATTTAAGGGAGAGAGAAATGTAGGGACAGTAGTTTGTTAGATTTAAAGAAAGAGTGTAGAGATACATAGATTGATAGAATTATAGAAATATGATCACTTTGCCACCTGGACGTGTGGTTGGTTCCAAAGATTTATCATGTATGAACGTTGATCGAGATTTAGTGTCATCAAGTTACATACATAAAGAGGAATGTTATGCATCAAAACGATTGGTTGTTCTAATGTAGGTATGTATGTGTGCGAATATTTTGATGTTTGTGCCGCTCGAGAGGTTTGGATCGCCACACAGAAAGATTGACAGTGATTGTGAAGTAAGATTCTGGATACAATTTTGACCCCTTCACAGCAGTACAATGCATTATGTTACCTGGATAAATTTTAAATAGTGACAAGTTGAGCTTTTGTGATCACTCTTCTTCTGTCCGTCCGTCACAATTAGCTTGTGTTCACTCTAGAGGCAACAGTTGTTGGTCAGAATGTTGGTCTCCATGACATCTAGGCCTTGTTTGAAACTGGGTCATGTGGGGTCAAAAACTAGATCACTTGGTCAAATCTTAGAAAAACCTTGTGTACACTGCTGAGGTCATCGTTTTCATCCAATCATCATGAAACTTGGTCAGAATGTAAGTTGTATTGATACCTAGACCAATGTGCAAAAGGTGAGGTTTAAAGATATGGTTCTAAATAGTATACCAGCATCCTGTTTCCCTACCAGATGATGGATGACTGGTTACAAATGACTAATGCATAATCTTATTTGTGTTACTCCATTCATTTAAATCTGAGTTTCTGTTCTTTATCAGGACAAGGAAATGCCAATACTTGACATAATGGTAGATCTGGTGAAGAACTCTGGGATGAAGGAGAATATAGCTCCAAGTGTTCCAAAGGTAATTAACACAATTTGTTTATGCTTAGTGCGATATGTCAGGACTTATTAAGTTAGAAGATATGATTTTGAAACATTACATGAGGATATAAAAACAATAACTCTGCCTTACTTAATTTTTTAGTTATTCCCCTTTGTTAATTTTCATACTTAAATTTTGTCCAGGGCATAACTCCATTACCAAAAGAGATATGATTTTGAAACTTTACATGAGGATAGATATCAATGAGGAGAAGAGATTGTTAACCAATTCATTTGTCACTATACGACTTGTGTTTTGCAATGTTAGCTGGGAACTTTAAATCGCGCTTCTTTGTAGTGGCGAATTTGCCGACGATCAGTAAATGCGAAAATTAGTACCTGCAGAATTAAATAAGTTTACAGTATAACAAAATAAGATAAGGAAATCCCTGGAAAAAGCCACATGTAATAAACCCAACCCCCTCCAAAATTCTATCTATACCTTTTCCCCCTCCCCAAATCCCCCAAAAATGGGCACACCAAGTGACGCACTCACTATACAAAGCGTAAAACAAACAAAAATACTCTGAGGGTAAACACCTTGAAACGGTCTGGTGAGAACTGTAGGAGGCTTAAACTAGTTTAACAGCGCCAACCTCACACTACCCTGTTACAATTGGCTATCGGTAGGGGACTTTCATTGCTTGGCAATAGTCTTGTTTTTTGTAAGCTGGATTTGGAGTAATATTACAATTGCCCTCAACCAATGTACGAGAAGGGGTTGTTTAAACCTCCAATGGGGACCTTTTTGAGTCCAATATTGAATGAGCATTTTGAAAGGCTGTAATAAGCTTAATATGCGTAAATCTTTTTATTCCTTGCAGGAAATTTCAATGTCAATGGAAGACACACAAATTAGACCTCACAGATCTCCCAAACTTATATCAGAAATCCAGGAGGTTTGTTATACAGTGATTGGCAATCAATTTCATATGATCATCAAATTAGCTTCATAAAACTTGAACAGGAGGACAATTTCTGTGTTTGTAGAAAGTGTTTGTATTTTTTACGATAGTTACTGGTCTATAATGCATCTGCTTACGTAAGTTAAGTTATCAATTTTCTAGGGCTCTTTTCAGCTGTTGACATTTCAACTTCCCCTGGTCATTGGGCTACCTATGGAAACCTACACTCGTGTCTCCCTGGGGAGACTATTTCACTCCTGTGGTGTGACAGTCAACCTCGATCTGCGGTGCCCAGGAATAGAGACTACCCTCACAGGTACCATTTTACACCATGGTGGAGTGGAGCATGTGGGTCTTGCTCAGACAAGTTAACCAGTGGTCCAGAGGGGGATCGAACCCAGGACCTCTCGATCCCGAAGCGCACGCCCTACCTCTAGGCCACTGCTCCCCACATCAAAGTTCATATCTCAATGTCATGTATGACTTTGTAATGCATAACCTAATAACCCAGTATCAAATTGATCATACTGTATCATGTTGATATTTGGAAAGTCATTTTTAGCTACTTTTTCAGATGTTACACCCTTTTAATTTATTCTTCCCAATTTTTGCATTTTGCAAAATAGAGATTTCTAATTTATAACTTTACACCATGTTTTGATTTATTCTGTAGATATATTTGTACTATAAAGACGAAGATTTACGCAGCCAAGAAAGCCAGGTGAACCGAGTTTCAAGTCAGATTTCTGTTGACTCAGTGGTTGACCATGCTTCAAAACTTGAACCTTTGTATGTCTTCTTGGCTGCCTCATCACTGCCGATCACCAGCCGGATAGAAGGAAAACTATGTGAATCTAACAAGACAACACATGGGTACCGGGATAAAGCCTTGGAGTGCGCGAGTGTCATCTGTGATTTTTTATGTCCGGGTAAAAAATTACACTTAAATTCTTTTCAAATGACTAGATCTATTACTATTGTGAATTCCATCCTATATAAGTTCACAAACAGCTGTTAGAAAAATATACCATAGTTTTATATTACATGATATGTGTTAATTTTAATCAAATCGGAATGCCCAGTCTGTAAAGGTCTATATTGATTGATCTCAGAGCTATGTTTTGTTTGTTAAGTACTATAAACACAGAGAACAAATATAATCAGGGCAAATCATGACACAAACCTGTGTCCAAACTGACCACACATTCTTCTATAATAATTACGATGAAGCATATAATGGAACTGGCATTTTTCATCATGACATGTACATTCAATAATTTAAATAACTTTGCTTTCATACTCTAAAACGTCAGCTAACTTAATATTACTTTGTTCAGGTGAAGGGAGTTTACTACAGCAGCAAATTACCAAACCTGTCGTGGAAATCAAGAAGGAATTATCTGACTTTATGCTCATGCTATCTGACCTTTATAAACAGGCCACCACTCCTGCCTACAGAAAGCAAGTGTTGTCGGTACTGGCTGAAAAGACTCCCTTTTAGGATTGTTTAGAGGTAAATGCATTTGTTTTTAAAACAAAATCATAATTGTAAATTGTCACCATGATGTACATGTACATTTATCTGCACATTTAAAAGCCTTACTGTTCATTAATGGTTGAAAAATAAAGCAAGAGGCATGGATAGAAATTCCAAATTCTCAATCAATAGCCTGTGTTAAAAATCTTCATGAGTATATTATAGAAGATTATCTTAATGATTGTTAATCAAAGTCTGTGACTCCACAGAGAAAGGTACACCATCAAAAAACCTTTATCAAATTTGTGAGCGCCAATATTTCTTGAGGGCTAAACTAATTTGGGCCGATTGCTTCCTGAAAGTACCATTCTATTTTTTATTTCTGATTGGTCTCGGCACGGCTACATTAGATGCAGCCATGTTTTGCTAGAATTACATTAACAATACATTTTCTATGTCATAAATGACAATTTCCTGTGCTTGTTTTGGAGGATATATCATTTTCGGTTAGTTTATATGATGTATTATGCATATTCATTTAATCTTATGACAAGTACAATTACTGTCATGCATTGTTTTACGTGCAGTTTTGATTTGTTTGGTTCTGGCACTTTACTGCGCACATTGTTACACATTGTGGTGTAAAATAAACGTAATTGCATTTTGCCGTATATCATTGTCATAAAGAGTGCCTACCCATACTGCATTGTTGAGAAATGTATTGTGAAGGTTCACTTTACTTTAGCAGACAAACTTACCCTGATATGTACTAGGGCTGTAACGGTATACGAAATATTTTCAGTCCCACACGGTTCACGATACACGACTTCTAAATTTCGGTACGGTTCGGTATAAGCTTTTTTTATGAGCTAAATAATATTCAGACAACAAAAACACCTGACAGCCTTCTCATTAAGTATAATTACCATGTATCACTCATTTTAATTGTATTGAGATATGCCTCAAATTGTCTAAATTCACTAAAAATAGTTGATAGACACATAATAGTTGCTGTTATAGAAGCGTAAAATTCATTACCACTTACAAATTTAAGTATTTCAGCTGTTGTTGGAGAATATTGTATCATACCGAAATATACCGAACCATTAGAAAAATGGACGATACGTATCATATCGCGCAGTGAGCGTACTGTTACACCCCTAATATGTATGTAATGTGGTTAATTCAGTTTTGGTAGAAAATACGGTTGTCTCCCTTGGCGTAATTGTCTATTGGATTTATGCTATGCCTGTTTATATGTTATGTACATAATTGAATACTTGATCTAGTCAATATATGCGCCTAGTCTATGCTATTTCATTTGTTTACATGTTTGTTTTTTGTTTACATGTACACTCTTGTTTGGTGACTTGAAGAAATGACTGATACAATTTCCTGTGTAGTCAATTCAAGGGAGATCATCCATGGTGTCAAATTTGATAATTTTTGTAGCAGTTTCTTCCCTTTACTGAAAAAATGCTACATAATGCTTTGTAAGGGTCTGTGTATTTCTGAAGGCAAATAATTGTTTTTCGATCTTTATTTGATAATCAGTTTATTGCATTATTAAATGAATATTATAGATGTATGTGATATTGATATTTCTAGACATAATATTGATGTATTTCTAGGACTGAAAGATATATTTGTGTATTTTCAGTTAAACGTAGTCAACGTAACATCTCTGGAAACTCTCTGAAATAAAGTACTACGCATTGACAATAAAAGTTATTCCTCCTTTAGCCTGTGACAGCACAAAGGTATACAGGGTGTCCCAAAAAAACGGGGACCTAGGAAAAACAATTGTAACTTTTTTCTCAATTATAGATATCACACTATTAATATATCAAAACAATAAGGGAAGAACACTGTTCAGAATACTAGTATCACTGTTGTGATAATATAGTTCAATACCCGGAGTTACCTCCCATGTTTACAATCGCATGTTTCAGTAAAATACCATAAACTGAAGCAGTGATTTCAGAATTCAATGAGATATATTTCCATGTTGACCTCAAACTTCTTCTTATGTGCTCCAAATAATTGTTTATGGTTCGCGATGCATTAGTTCATTGTGTACAGCAAAGAAGTTCACTATTGGGATCAAGTTTGAGTAATTTTAAGATCATATGGCTTGTGATATGAGGTAAGATGTCAGTACTATTTCGCAAACATATCCTGATTTTGCTGCAGATTTATTGCAAGAAGAGTTTTCTGCTAGCATATGGTACAATTTTATAATTTCTGACATACACAATTTCTCCAAAATATATCTATGAACTGTTTGTATGGATAAAACTTTATACTTTTTGCTCCTTTCTTTAGTCTAAGCTTTTTTGGTAATAGTCCTTGAAAATATTTACGTTTTTAATCATTGAATGATTGTTGATGCTATTTGGAAGGTTTCCACTCCCCCTTGGTCAGTAAACGTTCCACGTTTTCCTCTGTTTTGCTCTTTCTTGTCATATTTGTTTTATTTTTACAAGATTTTGATCACCCCTTTGACTTTAAATGTTGTTTTCTAAAACTAAATGCCCTGACACAAATGCCCTTGTTTTATAATGCCCCTTTTCATGTGATTGAGCAAAAATAACGTGACATGTTGCCAAAGTGAAAATGATGACGTCACTTCCTGATTTGAAGCACCATATTTAAATAAATGCTCTTTTTAGAAGAAAGGGTACCTTACATACACTTTCACAAAATATCAGCTTAATTCATCAAAATATAAATGAGTAATAAGGGTTTTAGGTGGGTCCCCGTTTTTTTGGGACACCCTGTAGTACAAATATGTTGCATATCATATGGTATTTCCTCAACTACACATGTGGTACATTTTGATTTGCCATTTTGATTTTTTTGCCTTTAACCGTTAGTTGAGTACTAAAGGTTTAAACAAATTTAGGTGTTTGTTTATTTTTTCTGAGTTATATGTCCTTCTCATTTGTAACTAGAAAAACAAAGGTAACTCACCAACGTCGGGTCCCAAGTCCCGAGTGAAAAAGCAGGAGGGCCTTATGATTTTACCAATATCTCAAATTTCCATAAATAATAAGAGCATTTTTTCTAAGAAATAGAATTCCTTGTAAGTTGATATGTGTCTTAGAAACATTTTACTTCTCAAGAACTAAGTGATATGCCCTGTTAGAAAGAAAAATTAAAACTGCATGTTGTGATTTACTGTTGTGTGATACTCAGAAACACCACCATCAAACATTTTTAATGGTTGTTTTGAATACTATGTAGTATCTAGGTTATTGTGATACTAAACGATGTGTGTACTTATGATATGTTTTCCGTAGTAAATGACAATATTTCAGGTTTAGATAATTATATCATGGAGACTTCTCGTGCGTTCCAGTTGTTAGAAGAAATATTGTTGATAGTGGGTGAAAAGTCATTAAGAGATGATCTACAGGCATAGGAATGCATAAAGACCGATGATTTTAAGGTAAAGAAATTTCTCTGAAACATGATAACAAAAATGGTATTAGCACTTGATGTAAAATGCTGCTTGTAAGTCATTTCAATAGAATGTCACACAATAAATGTCTAGAACATACATCAATATGAAAGCATCAACAATTTAAATTGAGAAGGTAGATTTTTTGGAAATACATAATCACTAGACCTAGCAGGGAGTCTGCAGATTTCTGCTAAGCTTTAAGCATCCTATTTTATAAGAACTTTGTATGCAGGTACAGAATAGGAAAGTTCTTCAAATTTGATGCCCAGTTCTTTCAATTCCATCCAGAAAATTATTCTTCAATGCGTACATACTTCCACATCTTGACTACTGTTGCTCTATATGGGGTAACTGTAGTACTGACCTCCTAGACAAAGTACATAAGTTTCAGAAAAGAGCTGCAAGAGTAATTCTTAATCAACACTATTTAGCACCATCACAGGAACTCTTCTTGGAACTTGGATGGCTAAAATTCAATGATAGAGTGGAATACAAAAAGTCCATATTAGTGTACAAAGCATTAAATGAACAATCTCCTGATTCCATGGGGAACACATTTCAATACACGTCCGACAGACATAATATCAACTTAAGATCATCAGTACAAAATATACTTCATGTTCCAAAGCCAAGAATTGAATTTACAAGAAAATCCTTCTACTACTCGGGTGCAAAACTATGGAATAACCTTCCAAAATCAGTGCAAACCGCTATGACACTTTCCTCATTTAAAAGCAACTATTTAAAGTGGAAATTTACTGGTGCTTCATAGTTACTGTCGATACATTATATAATAACAAATCTGTTATTACATATACATTTTAGTGATGATTTTACTTTATGATAACAAAAAAGTGTTGTTACATCATATACAATAACTGAAATACACCTAAACATCTGATTTAAGTGTCAATATGTACACTAGCAATAGTGTAATTTGAAATATGTATTGTTGTAAATATTTTCTTTGTATATACTTGTTCATTTGTATTATTGTTGTGGACCAAAATGAAAATTGGTTCACCAATTATGTTATCCACCGAAAATAAAGACGTTATTATTATTATTATTATTATTATTATTAGTTCAAGGCCAAAAGTTCACCTCCCAAAAATATAATTTCTTGTTTATCTGACCATTTAAAAAATACTACATAATCACAAATTACAACATTTATTATACAAAATGCATGCAAAATTGTGAATAATCAAATTTCTTCTGCAGAGAAACTTGTGCACACATTCCAGTGTCAAAGATCACGGTGTCACATTTGCCTTGTCTTCATGTACTGTTGAGAGTTATACCATGTGAGGGCCCACATGAGTTTAGGTGTGATAAATGTATGTCTTTCAATGAAACACTTGAGCATTGTAACAGTGTGATTGATCAGTATACATGGGCCAACAAAGATGCCAAAATGTTTGAGGTAAATAAAACGTTTACATGCATACATATACTGTTTTAAAGGAATGGTACATGCGGCAACTTCGCCCATATATTCACTTATAATTGCATTATTCTTTACCCAGTATACACTGTTCAATGTTAGTGATTTGTATTTTGATGCCCCAGCATCTACTGCTGGAGAAGGCATATAATGATTGTCTAGTCTGTAAGTCCGTTCCACCGTTCGTTCATCTGTTATGAAATGTTGAAACACAAATATTTGTATTAAATCCAGCAAGTCACTGCTTTCAAACTTCACATACTTGATTACCACCATAAACACAATACATTATCTAAGCCATATGACACTATCAAACATTTCAACAAAATTATGGCCCCTGAATGACTTAGCTTTTTGTTATGGACAAGGCTTCCATCTTGCACAAATTAACCTTTATTAAATTTACTTTTATAATAAATAATACAAGATAAAGTTTCTTTTTATTGTATTTGTTACAGGTTGAAAAGGCTGAGGAGGATATCCACAACTTAAAAGCACACATTGTCCGCTGCTGGCAGCAGGACCGCGCTAGGCTGGACACACTGACCTTCTTAGAGCCTGGTGACATCTTACTCACAATGGACTGGGCCATGAAATGGCTCCCAAAAAAATACAGGGAGGGACAGTGTGACTGGTTCGCCAAACGAGGAATATGTTGTAAAATATTCTTTAATAATATAAGTTTTATAATTCAAATGCTACATTGACTTGAAAGGAAGAAATTTCATGAGTACAAATGACACATAGCCCAGGCTTTTACGTTTAATTAGCAAGGGGAAGTTTTGAATAAAAAGGTGAAAGTAACCTCAACCTTTTACTAGGGGGTGTGACGATATGCTCACTATACGATATGATACGTACCGTCAATTTTTCTAACGGTTCAGTATATTTCGGTAGGATACAATATTCTCTAACAGCAGCTTAAATACTTCAATTTTTAAGTAATAATGATTTGTTGCTTCTATAACACAATTGTTATGTGCCTATTTTAAGTGAATTTAGACAATATGAAGCATATCTCAATACAATTAAAATGAGTGATACATGGTAATTATACATAATCAGAAGGCTGTCAGGAGTTTTCGTTTTCTGAATATTATTTTGCTCATTAAAAAGCTCATACCGAACCGTACCAACATTTAGAAGTCTTGTATCGTGAACCGTGTGGGAGTGAAGTCTGCGGTATTTCGTATACCACAGTATATCGTTACAGCCCTACCTTTTACCTTGTGAGGTTATAGATGGTATGGGGATTGATACATGTACATACATTGTATGTAGCAAGCAGTTTCTTAGCATAGTGGTACTATGCGCTAGATAGCGTCTTGCTTATGCAGCGTGCCCTATACCTGTATGATACCAGCGGTGTTTCAGGTAAGCTAACGGAAGCCCTTTGTAACTGCCATTTCAGCATAAGTAGGCATACTTTATTTATCATAAATCTAGAGGAGGAGCTTCTTTTAAATTTCAGCTTTCACCTCCAACTATGAACTAACCATAAGGCTGTGACAATAGCTCTTGCTTTTTCGAAAAGTCGAATTAAAAATGTACTTTTATTATACCCCCGCAAACAAAGTTTGAAGGGGGTATACTGGAGTCACCATGTTGATCTGTCGGTCTGTTGGTCTGTCGGTCTGTCGTTACGTTAGCATCGTGTCCGCTCTGTAACTTTGTCATTTCTTACTGGATTTTAAAATTGCTTGGTACAAATGTTTACCACAACAAGACGGTGTGTCATGCGCAAGACCCAGGTCCCTACCTCAAAGGTCAGACTTACAGGTCATAGGTTATATAGTCATGTAAACCATGTCCGCTTTGTAACTTTGTCATTTCTTACTGGATTTTAGACTATAATTTTAAATAATATTCCTGTGTCAAGGCGGTGCTGCGGGGGTATGATTCATCACTCCTGTGATAGCTCTAGTTACTCACTGCGACTATTAGACCTAATTATTCTATTTTAGCATATGTGTCCAAAATGAGAGATGTGGTTTAGATCAGGGGTGGAAATCCAATATGGATCTTACTTGACTTAAGAATAAGGCCAACCAATGAGATCACTGTGATACATCATATTAAACTCTTGGTCAGTCACAGGCGATATTATTGGCTATCCTTATTGTTCCATTAAAATAAGTCAAATGTTGAATACCACCCAAGATTTTGATATGGAGTACAGCCTTGTCTTTGTTTATGTGTTTCAGCTGTGGATTGTCGGGGTGATCCTAGATTATGTGACCCCAATGCCTCTTGTCAGATGAATGTTGGAACGTACATGTGTGAATGTAACAGTGGATTTCAGGGTACATATTGCAGAGGTCAGTATACAAACGGCAGATTGAGAAGTATGGTTAAATTCCTTTTAAAAGTATTCGCCCCTATTTTCGCCAACATACTAGTATATTATTCAGTATAAAATATAATTGGTAACATGCACATATTTTTCCTTTTTATTTTTAAATGCTGAACATAGCCTTTAGTTGCCAGTCACCTTTCTGCTGAAATATGACAGTATTGCCTCCACCCGGATTTGAACCCGAGTCACAAGATTAGAAAATTACTCAATATGGAAAAAACAAGCTGTTTCAACTTCAGTTTGGTCAACATGACAAGTTCCGATTTTCATGACAAAAGGCTCATAAGAAGCGCCTTGTGATGCTGATTTTGAATATGCATCAGTCTTATTAAGGTCGACCTTCTCATTCTAAGTCAGCAAAAAAGCTATTTTATGATGTCCGCTAGGTAACAACGAGAAAAACTTTCTCTCTCCTAGTTAGTCTGGATTACCTCCCCTAGATCATTACGTTAACTAGAAATACTTTAGAATGACAGGGAACCAGACTTTCTCCTAGTAGCACTATTCGTTTTTATACGCCTGTTTGAAAACGGGACGGTTTATGTGAACACCCATGCTTTGTGACAGGAAAGAAACTCTATTATATCAAACCGAGATCAGAGAGTACTAGATGACCTGTCAATTTTGATTGTCACTCGTTTGACGGACGTCATATACAAGAGGTGTCTTTAGAATGAAAATGATCGGATAATTATTCAAAATTTCATTGATATTTTAAAATAACTGAATTGCTTTTAGTCAAATGAACAATTGTTCTAAATAAATACTAAATTTTTAGTAAATATTTTCTATAGTTTTTGAGAAGCGTTTTTTCTGACCAATGAGACGTTCGAATAGTTAATATTTTACGTATGTGACGTCATTGACGTCGTTTATGTTTGGCGAGTCGCTGTACCCAAGCTTGCAAAATAAGTGATATCTTTGCCAGTAATGGATGAAAAGTTATGAAACTCTACAGACAGAGAGAGGATACATTTTTTATTTGAAAAATAGACTTATTTTATTGTTATCACGAAGAATTGTCATTTTATAGCGTTTTTGATCACCCCACGTAACTCAATCAATCCATTGAATTATATAGACGACCAAACTACAGGTAACTGTATCGTTGAAAACGAAAATAAAACAAGGAAAAAAAACCCCAACAAAATCTTATTTATTTAGAAAAATACAACATGTATAAATGTTACATTTTTTTCATTTTCAAATTGTCTTTATCCATGATACAGTTGCCTGTGGACCACACTGTCTGATCAGTCCAATAAATTTGTGCAGTCTTTGAAAATACAATCTTGACAGCTACTTTTTTTTTAGATGAACTAGCTGTTGCTGTTGCCTGGGACTGTGTTTTTCAAAGCTTTTACTGGACAGATGTATCAAATGGACGTATTTCCAGGGCAAATGTTGATGCATTAAATTATAGCTGTAACATCTAGGTCAGGTAATATTACTAATGTGCATAGTACAACCTCTCGAAAGCAAATACCCCTTTAAGAAATACGAAGGTCAGTCAAGAAAAACTGAGAGTTGTTAAATAAGCCTTCAAAATGTATATATACAATTATATTTTCTTCCAATTATTGTCAATTTTTATCCATTACAGATATTCTGATGAATTCCCTTATCGGACATAGGCTGATAAATAAAGTTGCTACTTAGCAAACAAAGCTCAAAGCTTTTGAAAAACATCATGCATTCTTTTTAGTGTGGTAAAATTTTGGTCTTAATACCAACTAATAAAGTGTCAATTAATAGTTCCCTCAAGTATATTTTCTATATTGGAGGAAAAATCAACCATGATAATTAAGTTTATCTGATTAGATTAATGTATTACAATATAAAAAATAAGTTTGAAAATGTTCAATATAACTTTCTGTTTCCACAGCAACCCACAATTGTGTTCTGCAGATAGTGCGATCGCATGCCTTGGAGTTGTCATCTTTCATACCCAAAAATGGTATTCACCCGAACATCGATGAGATACCATATTTCACGATAATGTATACACAATATACAAACACATATTCTCCTAATCATTATTCACCTACTCTCAGTTTTTTTTTACTGACCCTTGTACATAAGTCCTTCAAAATTTCACTTAATTTTGTCGATAAATTCAACCTCTGTTGAGCGACAACTTCTAGATAATGGTCAACAGATTGATGGCTTAGAATTAGAAGGTCATAACTACCAAATCGATATTTTGAGAAAACACGGAAAAACTGTCTGACATTTATTTTTTACTTATGGTAAAATAAACTTTTACAACTTCATTTTGGTCAACAGGACAAGTTCAGATTTTTATGAAAATGGGCTCATAAGAAGCGCCTTGTGATGCTTATTCTAAATATGTATGAATCCTAAAAGGTTGTAAGTGGCACTTACGACCTTCTAATTCTAAGCCATTGATGTGCAACTTCAAAAGGTTGTTATGTATGAAGGCATACACAATTTAGAAAAAATGAATGTTTGCATTGTTTTGTAGATGCTGTTGTCAAGATTATTACCAGTAGACATGTGTTGGAGAAAATGAACAACATGATGTCTTCCTTTGACAATTCTAGTTGGACAGTAACTGATTATGGATGACCTTGATGATGCTGTGACTCAATCGATCAAGGACTGAATTCGGTTCAACAAGAACACTGCATAGAAGTGCTGGACGCTCGCCTTCCTGGTACTTGATACTACCCTTGCTAATCTATTTGTGACCTTTATAGAGTATCAAGGGCAGATAACTTCAAATATATAAGGTCACAGAGTTACCAGCCATCGTCAGGATGGACTCTCTTGGGATGGTGAAAGATGATGTTCAATTTCAAATTATTTAATAGTCTTTGAGAAAATGACTCTGGCAATAAACTTAACCAAAACACACATACAATTAGTGACAACAACAGCTGTGTGAACTTGTGCTTATATGTTAACATTTTTGAGTATGTACCCTCTCCATTTGTGTTTTAGTCCAACAACTTCAACAGATCTCCATTAAATATCGAGATTGTCAGACACTATTGCTGAAGGAGATTGCTGACAAATGACAATTATCCAGAAAAACATGAATTTAACTTTTATTGATACCGGTACTCATTTTTTTGGTTTATTATATGCATCTGCCATACAGATGTTTATGCCAGAAATTATTACCATGTGATGTATGTTTTTCAATAAAAAGCTGATTCCTATGCATTAACAAGTGTCTTACCTTTAAACAAACAGTAAAACTTCACTTAAAGACCTCTTCAAAATTAAGACTACATTCTCAAATCATTCCCATGATTTAACTAGCGCTCTTTATTTAGCCTTAATATTATAACCAACTGGTTATAGCATTTTCAAATATATTAAGTTTTTATGAAAGCGAATGATAATATTATAACATTTTCCAATAATGAAAGATGGTCTTATTAGTGAGGTTTCATGGTAGTTTTTGTTATATGAATACAGTATTATATGCCATGTTTGAGCAGCTGATGTGGTAAATGCACTGGGTGTGTAACCTTGAAATCCAGGTTTGATTGATGGTAGCAGCAAGTTTATTCCAATACAGGAAAAGTTGACAATGCTGGTTTTCCTCCACATGTGGAGAAGTTGTATATATATTTCCTAAGTGGACCTGGGCATTTTTGTGTACACATTCTTGGAGCAGTAATTTCATGAACATTCAATACATCTGTGTAATAACTAATAAGAGGATGGTGTGTGTTCCAGATATATTTGATTCCAAATCCTTGAAACTTGAAGTGGTCAGCAGCACACTTTAGAACAAGATCATATGAGTCTAGAGTACCATCAGATCAACTGAATGTCATTCCATGTATGTAATAAAAAGAGCATGCAATTATAAAAACATTATTAAAGGTAACAATAACTGCCAGATCACTAGCACATTGACTATATATAATCACTTAAAATCCATCATTTCAGTGCTAACAAAGCAACAACTAGTCTATTGCTGGTATTCATAAGTCATGTGATGAGCAATCTGACCTGTGCAGATCTAATAAATAGTTAATATTAAACTTCTTGTTTTAATATACGAGGGGGTATCAAAAAGTTTGTGGACTGACCCCTTCATTGTAATATGCTAAATGCGATTGAATTAATTATTTTATCATCTTAAACTACGGTTCATTCAATACTGTACTGAGAAACAAATAAAAAGTTGAAACGTCAAATCTTTGCCACTTTTTGATCGTCTAAAGAATCCAAAAACTCACAAACCTGGATTGAACTGTTATATTGCCTACCAGAATACTTAAGTTTTTACTAAATAGCTTTTTAAATTGAATTAAGTCAGCCCCAGGGTAAATATTTGTTTGTTTCTTCATTAGTCTGATAGCTTGCATATCTTTGATGACTGAAAAAAGAAAGTCACAACAATAGTCCCGGACAGGTGGTGTTGTCCAGTTAGATATGCTTGCTGTCTCCATGTTGTATCCCACATAATGCTGTGTTAACTGTATAGCATTATCTTGGTTTGACTTTGACATTACAGGTTCCTGTTTTCAAGGGCATGGTATGAGATAGCCATTCCATGTCAAGGGGTATTCTCAGCATCAAGTTTTCGCTCTCCGTCAGACGATCAACCTGAAATTGATACAGATAGAGATTATTTCCCTGTAAGCACTCAATCAGTCAATATGGTTTACTATATAGTAAAGTGTTGAATACAACATCTGAAATCGTGTGGTTGTCAAATAATTCGCTCAATAATCAAAGAAATCACTATAAAATATGATACTATGAAACTTTATTCATAATATTACTGCACATGTAACAAAACGCATACTTGATCAAGATTTGAAGCATTTGCACAGTTGAAGGCTGTTTAAACTTGATCACTTGAGGCAACTCTGTACAGACTATATTAAAATAGGCATCAGTTTGCTCCTTTTGATTTGAAAAAGGGAGAGAACTCCGTAGTGACAAAATTTAAGTCAACAGGAGTACTCTCCCTTGTTTTTACAAAGGGAGGCAACTCTGTACCAACTAAATTAAAATCAGCATGAGTTTGCTCCGCTTGATTTTCAAAAGGGAGGCAACTTCGTACCGACTAAATTTAAGTTGGCACAAGTTTGCTTCATTTGATTTTTAAAAGGACAGCAATTCTGTGCTGACTAAATTTAAGTTGCATGAGTTTATTCCCTTGTTTTGACAAAGGGTAGCAACTCCATACCCACTTAATTGAAGTCCGCATAAGTTTGCTCTGTTTGATTATCAAAAGGGAGGCAACTCTGTAACGACTAAATTTATATCAGCATGAGTTTGCTCCCTTTGATTTTCAAAAGGGAGGCAACTCCATACCAACTAAATTGAAGTCAATAGGAGTACGCTCCCTTTAAATCAGCATCAGTTTGATCTGTTTGATTTTCAAAAGGGAGGGAAATCCGTACCGACTTAATTTAAATCGGCACAAGTTTGCTGTTTGATTTTAAAACTGAGGCAACTGCGTTCCGACTAAATTTAAGTCAATAGGAGTACGCTCCCTTGTTTTTATAATGGGTGGCAACCCTGTACCGACTAAATTTGTCAGCATGAGTGCGTTTCCTTGTTTTTACAAAGGGAGGCAACTCCGTACCAACTAAATTTAAATCAGCATAAGTTTGATCCGTTTAATTTTCAAAAGGGAGAGAACTCCGTACCGACTTAATTTAAGTCAGCATGAATTTATTCCCTTTTTTTACTAAGGGAAGAAATCTGTACCGACTAAATTTATGCCAACAGGAATTCGCTCTCTTGGTTTCGAGAAGGGAGGCAACTCCGTACTGACGAAATTTAAATTGGCACAAGTTTGCTCTGTTTGATTTTAAAACTGAGGCAACTGCGTTCCAACTCAATTGAAGTCAATAGGAGTACGCTCCCTTGTTTTTATAATGGATGGCAACTCTGTACCGACTAAATTTAAGTCAGCATGAGTGTGTTTCCTTTGTTTTTACAAAGGGAAGCAACTCAATACCGACTAAATTTTATGTCAACAGAAGTTTGCTCACTTGGATTTCAAAAGGGAGAGAACTCTGTACCAACTAAATTTAAGTCAGCATAAGTGCGTTCCCTTGTTTTTACAAAGGGAGGCAACTCCGTACCGACTAAATTTAAATCAGCATAAGTTTGCTCCGTTTGATTTTCAAAAGGGAGAGAACTCCGTACCAACTTAATTTAAGTCAGCATGAGTACCGACTAAATTTATGTCAACAGGAGTTCGCTCTCTTGGTTTCGAGAAGGGAGGCAACTCCGTACTGACTAAATTTAAATTGGCACGAGTTTGCTCTGTTTGATTTTAAAACTGAGGCAACTGCGTTCCGACTAAATTTAAGTCAATAGGAGTACGCTCCCTTGTTTTTATAATGGGTGGCAACTCTGTACCAACTAAATTTAATTCAGCATGAGTGCGTTCCCTTGTTTTACACAGGGAAGCAACTCAATACCGACTAAATTTTATGTCAACAGGAGTTTGCTCACTTGGAATTTCAGAAGGGAGAGAACTCCGTACCAACTAAATTTAAGTCAGCATAAGTGCGTTCCCTTGTTTTTACAAAGGGAGGCAACTCCGTACCGACTAAATTTAAATCAGCATCAGTTTGATCCGTTTGATTTTCAAAAGGGAGGGAAAACCGTACCGACTTAATTTAAATCGGCACGAGTTTGCTCTGTTTGATTTTAAAACTGAGGCAACTGCGTTCCGACTAAATTTAAGTCAATAGGAGTACGCTCCCTTGTTTTTATAGTGGATGGCAACTCTGTACTGACTAACTTTAAGTCAGCATGAGTGCGTTCCCTTGTTTTTACAAAGGGAAGCAACTCAATACCGACTAAATTTTATGTCAACAGAAGTTTGTTCACTTGGATTTCAAAAGGGAGAGAACTCTGTACCAACTAAATTCAAGTCAGCATAATTGCATTCCCTTGTTTTTACAAAGGGAGGCAACTGTATACCGACTAAATTTATATCAGCATAAGTTAGGTCCGTTTGATTTTCAAACGGGAGGGAAATCCGTACCGACTAAATTTAAGTCAGCATGAGTGCGTTCCCTTGTTTTTACAAAGGAAGGCAACTCCGTACCAACTAAATTTAAATCAGCATAAGTTTGCTCCGTTTGATTTTCAAAAGGGAGAGAACTCCGTACCGACCTTATTTAAGTCAGCATGAGTGCGTTCCTTTTTTTTACAAAGGGAAGAAATCTGTACTGACTAAATTTATGTCAACAGGAGTTCGCTCTCTTGGTTTCGAGAAGGGAGGCAACTCTGTACTGACTAAATTTAAATTGGCACGAGTTTGCTCTGTTTGATTTCAAATCTGAGGCAACTGCGTTCCGACTAAATTTAAGTCAATAGGAGTACGCTCCCTTGTTTTTATAATGGGTGGCAACTCTGTAGCGACTAAATTTGTCAGCATGAGTGTGTTCCCTTGTTTTTACAAAGGGAGGCAACTCCGTACCAACTAAATTTAAATCAGCATGAGTTAGCTCTGTTTGATTTTCATAAGGGAGGGAAATCCGTACCGACTAAATTTGAGTCAGCATGAGTGTGTTCCCTTGTTATTTGCAAAGGTAAAAAATCCGTACCGACTTATTTTATGTAAACAGGAGTTCGCTCACTTGGTTTCCAGAGGGAGGCAACTCCGTACTGACTAAATTTTAATCAGCATAAGTTTTCTGCGTTTGATATTCAAAAGGGAGAGAACTCCGTACCGACTAAATATAAGTTAGCATGAGTGCGTTCCCTTGTTTTTACAAAAGGAAGCAACTCTGTACCGACTAAATTTATATCAGCATGAGTTTGTTCCCTTGTTATTTGCAAAGGGAAAAATCCGTGCCGACTAAATTTAAATCAGCATAAGTTTGTTCCGTTTGATTTTCAAAAGGGAGAGAACTCCGTACCGACTAAATTTAAGTTAGCATGAGTGCGTTCACTTATTTTTACAAAGGGAGGCAACTCTGTACCGACTAAATTTATATCAGCATGAGTTAGGCCCATTTGATTTTCAAAAGGGAGCAAAATCCGTAACGACCAAAATTAAGTCAGCATGCATTCGTTCCCTTGTTATTTGCAAAGGGAAAAAATCTGTACCGACTAATTTTATGTCAACAGGAGTACGCTTATTTGGTTTCCAGAAGGGAGGCAACTCCGTTCCGACTAAATTGAAGTCAATAGGAATACGTTCCCTTGGTTTTACAAAGGGAGGCAACTCTGTACAGACTAAATTTATATCAGCATGAGTTTCCTCTGTTTGATTTTAAAACGAAGGCAACTCCGTCCCGACTAAATTTAAGTCAATAGGAGTACGCTCCCTTGTTTTTATAATGGGTGGCAACTTTGTACCGACTAAATTTAAGTCAGCATGAGTTAGCTCCGTTTGATTTTCAAAAGGGAGGAAAATCCGTACCGACTCAATTTAAATCGGCATGAGTTCGTTCCCTTGTTATTTGCAAAGGGAAGAAATCCGTACCAACTTAATTTATGTCAACAGGAGTTCGCTCACTTGTTTTCAAGAAGGGAGGCAACCCCGTACCGACTTAATTTAAATCAGCATGAGTTTGCTCCATTTGATTTTAAAATGGAAGCAACTTCATTTCTACTAAATTTAAGTCAATAGGAGTGTGCTTACTTGTTTTTATAATGGGTGGCATCTTTGTACCGACTAAATTTAAGTCAGCATGAGTGCATTCCCTTGTTTTTACAAAGGGAGGCAACTCCATACCGACTAAATTTAAGTCAGCATGAGTTCTTTGCCTTGTTATTTGCAAAGGGAAAAAAATCTGTACCGACTAAATTTATGTCAACAGGAGTTCGCTCCCTTGTTTTTTATAATTGGTGGCATCTTTGTACCGACTATATTTAAGTCAGCATGCTTGCATTCCCTTGTTTTGACAAAGGGAGGCAACTCCGTACCGACTAAATTTAAATCAGCATGAGTTAGCTGTTTGATTATAGAAGGGGAGGCAACTCCGTAACGACTTAATTTAAATCAGCATGAGTTTGCTGTTTGATTATAGAAGGGGAGGCAACTCCGTAACGACTTAATTTAAATCAGCATGAGTTTGCTCCCTTTGATTTTCAAAAGGGAGGCACTCCATACCAACTACATTGAAGTCAATAGGAGTACGCTCCCTTGTTTTTATAATTGGTGGCAACTCTGTACCGACTAAATTTAAGTCAGCATGAGTGTGTTGCCTTGCTTTTACAAAGGGAGGCAACTCAGTACCGACTAAATTTATATCAGCATAAGTTAGGGCGATTTGTTTTTCAAAAGGGAGGGAAATCCGTATCGACCAAATTTAAGTCAGCATGAGTTCGTTTCCTTGTTATTTGCAAAGGGAAAAAATCCGTACCGACTAATTTTATGTCAACAGGAGTTCGCTCACTTGGTTTCCAGAAGGGAGGCAACTCCGTACCGACTTAATTTCAATCAGCATGAGTTTGCTCCGTTTGATTTTAAAACGGAGGCAACTCCGTTCCGACTAAATTTAAGTCAATAGGAATACGCTCCCTTGTTTTATAAAGGGTGGCAACTCTGTAGCGACTAAATTTGTCAGCATGAGTGTGTTCCCTTGTTTTTACAAAGGGAGGCAACTCCGTTCCAACTGAATTTAAATCAGTATAAGTTTGCTCCGTTTGATTTTCAAAAGGGAGAGAACTCCGTACCGACTTAATTTTAATCAGCATGAGTAAGCTTTGTTTGATTTTCAAAAAGGAGGGAAATCCGTACCGACTAAATTTAAATCGGCATGAATTCGTTTCCTTGTTATTTGCAAAGGGAAGAAATCTGTACCGACTAAATTTATGTCAACAGGAGTTCGCTCACTTGGTTTCCAGAAGGGAGGCAACCCCGTAACAACTTATTTTCAATCAGCATGAGTTTGCTCCGTTTGATTTTAAAACGGAAGCAACTTTGTTCCAACTAAATTTAAGTCAATAGGAGTTCGTTCCCTTGTTTTTATAATGAGTGGCATCTTTGAACCTAAATTTAAATCAGCATAAGTTTGCTCCGTTTGATATTCAAAAGGGAGAGAAGTCTTAACCGACTAAATTTAAGTCAACATGAGTGTGTTCCCTTGTTTTTACAAAGGGAGGCAACTCTGTTCCGACTAAATTTATATCAGCATGAGTTAGGCCTTTTTGATTTTTCAAAAAGGAGGGAAATCCTTTACGACCAAATTGAAGTCAGCATGAGTTCCTTCCCTTGTTATTTGCAAAGGGAAAAAATCCGTACCGACTAATTTTATGTCAACAGGAGTTCGCTCACTTGGTTTCCAGAAGGGAGGCAACTCCGTACCGACTTGATTTATATCAGCATGAGTTTGCTCCGTTTAATTTTAAAACGGAGGCAACTCCGTTCCGACTAAATTTAAGTCAATAGGAATATGCTGCCTTGTTTTTATCAAGGGTGGCAACTCTGTACGGACTAAATTTAAGTCAGCATGAGTGCATTCCCTTGTTTTTACAAAGGGAGGCAACTCCGTACCTACCAAATTAAATCAGCATGAGTTAGCTCTGTTTGATTTTCAAAAGGGAGGGAAATCCGTACCGACTAAAATTAAGTCAGCATGAGTTCGTTCCCTTGTTTTTTACAAAGGGAAGAAATCCGTACCGACTAAATTTGTGTCAACAGGAGTTCGCTCACTTGGGTTTCCAAAAAGGAGGAAACTCTATACTGACTTAATTAAAATCAATATGAGTTTGCTCTGTTTGATTTTAAAACGGAGGCAACTCCCTTCCGACTAAATTTAAGTCAATAGGAGTATGCTCCCTTGTTTTCATAATGGGTGGCAACACTGTACCAAGTAATTTTAAATCATCATAAGAGTGTTCCCTTGTTTTTACAAAGGGAAGCAACACAATACTGACAAAATTTTATGTCAACAGGAATTTGCTCACTTGGTTTTCAAAAGACAGGCAACTCCGTACCGACTAAGTTCAAATCAGCATAAGTTTGCTTCGTTTGATTTCCAAAAGGGAGAGAACTCCATACCAACTGAATTTAAGTCAACAAGAGTTCGCTCACTTGGTTTTCAGAAGGGAGGCAACTCCGTACCGACTAAATTTGAATCAGCTTGAGTTTGCTCCGTTTGATTTGAAAACGGAGGCAACTCCATTTTGACTAATTTTAAGTCAATAGGAGTACGCTCCCTTGTTTTAATAATTGGTGGCAACTCTGTACCGACTAAATTTATGTCAGCACGAGTTTGTTCCCTTGTTTTTACATTTGATTTTCAAAAGGGAGGCAACTCCGTACCTACTAATTTTAAGTTGCACGAGTTTGCAACCTTTGATTTTCAAAAGGGAGGCAACTCCGTACCAGCTAAATTTAAGTCCACATGAGTTTGTCCCTTGTTTTGCAAGGGGAGGCAACTCCGTACTACATAAATTTTATGTCAACATGCCCCCTTGATTTTTAAAAGGGAGACAACACATTACTCTCTTAATTTAAGTCAACATGAGTTTGCTCTCTTATTTTATAAATGGGAGGCAACTCCATGCACACTAAATTTAAGTTCGCACAATATTGCTACCTTCGATTTTCCAAATAGCTTAGCTTTATTGTTATGTTGACTCTTATGACATGCAAGGGAGACAGACGAGAGGTCCTATTCTACTTCCCAGGAACCAGGTGAGAAACTCAGCATCTGCATTCCTCCTCTATAACTACACCACACTACACTACACTACACTTGACTGAATTTCTAATTGGCCACCCAATGGAATATACTATTACGCGATATTTTCAATTGATATTTCTGAAAATTCACGTAATTTATAAAACATGCACTTATCTATGGATTTCAAGAAACAAATCGCGTATGCATATACAAAATGAGTAACATTGAGAGTGATGAAGCCGTCAGAATAACGAGTACCGGCACCAAAATCCAGACATGTACGTCATACGTCTTTTTGAAAAAATGCGATATCCATAATAACACGGGTTTTAGCTCAAATTACTGCGAGAAACGTGGTTCCTATCAATATAATTGGACATCATCGGATTCTTGATTATTTTTAAGATTTGACCTAGTTACCTAGTTTTTGACCCTGCATAACCCAGTTTTGATCTTGGCCTAGATTTCATAGAGGACAACATTCTGACCAAGTTTCATTTAAATTATATTAAAATAGTGACCTCTGAAGTGAACACAAAGTTTCTCTAAGATTTGACCTAGTAACTTAGTTTCTAACCAAATGTGACCCAGTTTTGACCTTGGCTTAGATTTCATTGAGAACAACATTCTGGCTAAGTTTCATGAAGATTGGATCATAACTGTGACCTCTGGAGTGAACACAAGGTTTTTCTATGAGGAGGAGGTGTAACCTACAGACAGAACCTACAATGAGTTTCTTTAGCATGGAATGTTGCACAAAGTATGTGTAAACAAGGTAGGTCTCATCTCCTGTAAGAGATCTACCTTTAAGACACATCTGGTTTGTTACATGTTAGAGACCCCATAGTATGTTCATTCTGTATGCTACAACGCGTCCAGTGATACCATTAAACTCTAAACTGTGACCTCTGGATGATTTATTTTATTTTAATGGTCTTATTTATCCTCGCCACCGGATAATCCATATGGTCGAGGTCCCCAGAAGAGGTTTAGTACTTTTAGTTTTTGGGGGATAGTGCATGATACAGAAGATGCCCCAATTCCAGAAGCCTCCCTGGTTCTTTTACATGCCAGGTGTATAGTACCCATACATGGGACCTCGGTTAAAGTCTCATCCGAAAAACAATTAGTAATTTTAGATGGCCAGCCCGGGATTCGAACCCAAAACACCTAGATCAGTAGTGACTACTAGTCTCGCACTCTACTGACTGAGCTAAGCGGGCTGGCGCACCTCTGGAGTGTACACAAGGTTTTTTTCTATGAAATGACCTAGTGACCTAGTTTTTGACTGAACATGACCCAGTTTTTTACTTAACCTAGATTTCATGGAGAGCAACATTCTGACCAAGTTTCATGAAGATTGTATCAAAACAGTGACATCTGGAGAGAATGCAAGTTTTTCTATGATTTGACCAAGTGACCTTGTTTTTGACCTCACTTTCCCTAGTTTTGAACTTAGCATGGATTTCATGGAGAACAACATCTTGACCAAAATTCATGAAGATTGGATTAAAACCTTTATCTCTAGAGTGTACACAAACATATTGTTGACAGATAGACGACAGACGAAGAGTGATTACAAAAGTTAAACAAGAGGGCCCAAAGGGCCCTAGGTCGCTCACCTGTTGCACCTGTGGTCTAGGTATCACTACAACTTACATTCTGACCATATTTTATTAAGATTGGATAAAAACGGTGACATCTAGAGTGTACACAAGGTTTTCTAAGATTTGACCTAATGACCTAGTTTTTGAACCCACATGACCCTTTTCCAAATTGGCCTGGATTTTATAGAACAACATTTTGACCAAGTTTCATGAAGATTGGATCAAATTTGTGACATCTAGAGTGTACACAAGGGTTTTCAAAAATTTGACCTAGTGTCCTAGTTTTTTACCCCGCATGACCCAGTTCCCAACTTGCCCTAGATTTCATGAAGGACAACATTCTGACAAAGTTTCATGAAGATTGTATCAAAATGGTGACTTCTACAGAAGTATGGAATGTTTATCAACGATTTGATCTAGTGACCTATTTTTTTACCCCAGATGATCCAGATTCAAACATGGTCTAGTTTTCATGTAGAACAATATTCTGACCAAGTTTTATGAATATTGGATCAAAATAGCAATGACCTCTAGAGTGTACTCAAGGTTTTTCTAAGATTTGACCTAGTGACCTAGCTTTTGACCCCCCATGACCCAGTTTCGAACTTGCCCTAGATTTCATGAAGAAAAAAACATTCTGACCAAGTTTCATGAAGATTGTATCGAAGTGGTGACTTCTATAGTGTATAGAATGTTTATCTATGTTTGACATAGTGACCTATTTTTTTACCAAACATGATCCAGTTTCGAACTTAGCCTAGTATGTAGGAAGAACTACATTCTGACCAAGTTTCATGAAGATTGGATCAAAACTGTAAGCTCTAGAGTCTACACAAGGTTTTTCTAAGATTTGACCTAGTGACCTAGTTTTTGACCCCGCATGACCCAGTTTAACTCTTGGCCTAGATTTCATGGAGAACAACATTCTGACCAAGTTTCATGAAGATTGGATCATTGTTGACATCCAGAGTGCCCACAAGGTTTTTCTAAGATTTGACCTTGTGACCTAGTTTTTGACCCCACATAACCCAGTTTCGAACTTGACCTAGATTTTATGGAAAACAACATTCTGACCAAGTTTCATGAAGATTGATTTAATTGATGACATCTAGAGTACACACGAGGGTTATCTAAGATTTGACCTAGTGACCTAGTTTTTGACCCCACATGACCGAGTTTCGAACTTGTCCTAGTTTTCATGAAGAACAACATTCTGACCAAGTTTCATGAATTTGAATCAAACAGTGACCTTTAGAGTGTACAAAAGAATGTTCTAAGATTTGACCTAGTGTCCTAGTTTTTGACCCCACATAACCCAGTTTTGAACTTGACCTAGATTTTATGGAGGACAACATTCTGACCAAGTTTCATGAAGATTGAATTAAATTGGTGACATCTAGAGTGCAAACAAGGTTAATCTAAGATTTGACCTTGTGACCTAGTTTTTGGCCCCACATGAACCAGTTTGAACTTGTCGTAGTATTTATGAAGAACTACATTCTGACCAAGTTTCATGAAGATTGGATCAAAACTGTTAGCTCTAGAGCCTACACAAGGTTTTTCTAAGATTTAATCTAGTGACCTAGTTTTTGACCCCGCATGACCCATTTACAAACTTGGCCTAGATTTTATGGAGAACAACATTCTGACCAAGTTTCATGAAGATCGAATTAAATAGGTGACATCCAGAGTGCACACAAAGTTTTTCTAAGATTTGACCGCGTGACCTTGTTTTTACCCCACATGACCCCGTTTCGAACTTGCCCTAGATTTTATGGAGAACAACATTCTGACCAAGTTTCATGAAGATTGAATTAAATTGGTGACATCTAGAGTGCACACAAGGTTTATTGAAGATTTGACCTAGTGACCTAGTTTTTGACCCCACATCACCCATTTACAAACTTGTCCTAGTTTTCATGAAGAACAACATTCTGACCAAGTTTCATGAATATTGAATCAAACAGTGACCATTAGAGTGTACAAAAGGTTTTTCTAAGATTTGACCTAGTGTCTTAGTTTTTGACCCCACATAACCCGGTTTCGAATTTGACCTAGATTTTATGGAGAACAACATTCTGACCAAGTTTCAAGAAGATTGAATTAAATTGGTGACATCTAGAGTGTACAAATGTTTTTCTAAGATTTGACCTAGTGTCCTAGTTTTTGAACCCACATAACCCATTTTTGAACTTGACCTAGAGTTTATGGAGAACAACATTCTGACCAAGTTTCATGAAGATTTGATCAAATTGTTGACATCTAGAGTTCACACAAGGTTACTATAATATTTGACCTAGTGACCTAGTTTTTGACCCCACATGACCCAGTTTCGAACTTCGTCTAGAGTTCATAAAGAACAACATTCTGATCAAGTTTCATGAAGATTCGATCAAAACCGTTGCCTCTAGAGTGCTCACAAGCCAATTGTTGACGGACGACAGACGATAGACAGATCGGATCGAAACGGTGACCTCTGGAGTGAACACAATGTTTTTCACGTAGTGACCTAATTTTTAATCCTGCATAATCCAGTTTAAAACTTGGCCTAGATTCTATGTATAACAGTATTCTGACCAAGTTTCAAGAAGAGTTTTAAAACATTTTTTCTAAGATTTGACCTAGTGACCTTGTTTTTGATCCCACATGACCCGGTTTCAATCTTGGCCTAGATTGCATGGAGAACAATGTTCTGGCCGAGTTTTATGAAGATTGTTAAAAAACTGTTGCCTCTTGAGTACACACAAACAAATTATTCACGGACGGACAAAGACGACGGACGGACAAAGAGTGATCACAAAAGCTCACCTTGTCACTATGTGACAGGTGAGCTAATGAAACAGTTTAATGTTTATTGTTATAATATATTAGATGATATTATATTTCATAGGGTGGCCAAGTGTACACTACACTACACTACACTACACCACCACCAAAACCACCACCAAAACCACCACCAACACCACCACCACACCACCACCACCACACCGCCACCACACCACCACCACACCACCACCACACCGCCACCAACATCACCACCACCAATATCCCACCACCACAACACCACCACCACACCACCACCACACCACCACCGACATCACCACCACCAATATCCCACCACCACACAACACCACCACCTACCACCACCACCCCCATCCCATGCCCCCCTTCCCCCCCTTCCCCTTCCACCCCCCTCTCTGACCCATGGCAGCATGTGGGGACCTGGCCTTCAAGTGGAATTTGTTAAGACGCAGAAAATAGTCATCATATAAATTGTTTCAACTGGGCATATGCAAATATCATCACTGAATAGGTCAACAATGGAATAACATGAATTTCTCTTGTTGTGGTTTTCCATTCATCATAGTTATGGCCAAGTTCCGTAAAACTTGACATGTATTATGTTTTACTATTGAACATCTCTTGGTACGATTAATTAGAATTTGAATGCCCAACACCACTGTGAGGTGAGGTTTTTTCCAGATTAAAATGATCGTGCGAGGTGTTATTTTCTTTAAAACTTTTTACACATTTTCGATCAACTCATTCGTAACATATATCTGATTATTTGAATTGACTGTGTAGGCAAATTGCTTATATAGTTGGAGGAAATATAGTGGAAATCAATGTTCCCGACTTACGCGGACAACCCTCGCATGTAGGAACACTTTGTTATTACTGATTTTGCTCTATCTTTAGCTATTTTTAACTTATGCTCGGCCAAAGTAAAATCATTTGTTGAACACTATGCACAATTGTTGCAATAAAGAGGTTGCAATTAGGTACTACTACTTTGTTAGTTATATTTGTATACTTGAATTTCATGTATTGTACCCTTTTGTATACTTATGAATATAAAATTATGTTGAGGTCCTTATGGAGGTTTGCAGTATCGTAAATATATATGTAAGCCTGGTAACATAAACACTACTTATAAATACCTAAGTTAAACTGTATGGACAAAATTAATACTTCTTAATCTATATGTATGTTTAATATGAAATACTGTAAATCACTTTATACTCGCATGAGCTTCATTTCGAGATTATCAGTTTTCAACTTCATTAGTAATTTGATGAATTCACCATCGAGGGTCCCAAAATATTCCATTCGCAATAAAATTCACTACCACACATAAATAAATTCTAGTATAACTACATCAACTAAGTAACAAATGCGATGTAACATTAATTATTTTCAATTACTCAATATACTACACATTTTATGTTTACATTTTATGCATTGTATAAGTTTATAGTTTTCCAGAGGTATTAGTTAAGGACATTCGTTCCTTTTCAGTTGAGCGGAAGTTTAAAAGTTGCAGTCCCTTAGACACATCTCAAGCATCTAACTACCATGATCAAAACGTATGCAAAAGTTTAAAGTTGATGTGGTAGTACATTTTCATGTCTTAAAATTGAGATAATTCTGAATATTAAATACCAATTTACATTATTATATATATCAAAGAAACTACTGATGAGGCCTTATGAATGATTTATTCCAAATGGTTTTAAACATTAAATATCACGAATTGGTTACAACGTTTGTAAAACATAGTACTATGCATTCGATCATTCTAGTTTAAAATCGCATCCCGAACTATCTAGAAGAAGGTTTTTTGCGTTTATTTCTTAAGGGTATTGACTAGCAAATGCAGGAGAAACAACCGTTAACATATTTGATTATATTATAAACATTTATTAAACACCTATTATCGCGAAAACTGTAGACAACGGATGCAAAACGTGGATTTGTTTTGTAACCTCCCCTGATTTCAACATTCCTGAAATCACTATCAGTTCAATTTAATGAAATCTAGCCGAGCAATCGCCATGAAATTTGCTATGAAACTTCTACAATTGTTACTGTACTTTTTGCATATACGAAAACCTTATGTTGTTCAACGATTTTTTACTTTAAACAGATATTTAAAAAAATATATTTTTTAAAACATTATTAAAAAATACAAATAACGTACAAAGTATAAAATAAACATTACTGTTTGATTCCCTACATGAGTAATTTATACTTTTTGAACCAAAACTCTTTCGGTAAAATACATTTTTCACTTTTTAGGGGTTGTCCCCTAAATCTATGAATATCTTAAAAACAATCCGAGCAAAACTGGTGGAATTTTTCTTACTGATTGACATTAATCTGATCTTCATAAAAATAACAGGTTTTATATACCTTGTACAGAAAAATTCAAAAGGAACGAATGTCCATAATAGGGTGTTGTATGAAACTTGTCACTATAGATTTCATTGTTTTCAAACATAGGTTTTCACAGTTTCAAGTTTGTTGAGAAGATTATTGTCTCTTAAGACAAATACATTAATTTTATTTTTTCCATATAATTATGCCTTATGTTCGGAAAGTTCATTTAAGCAAAATGATGATAAGCGAAAATTAAACCATCGCAAATAATACCGGATTTACAGTATTAGGTTTAACATTAGACAGAAAAAGAGTGATTTGACAGGGGTTTTGCTGGTTCTGTTTTTGCATATAGTGATATTACCAGTGAATACTTTTAATGGAGCAGCAAAGTCCTCAAAAGTGGCTTATTAAATGAGTGGTATTACCCAACCACAAAATGACACATCTCATGCTATACACCAAATGTTCTTGAGGGTATAAATTGCAAACTCCAGGTGCGGGCCACAAAATTCAAGATGGCATCCGCAGTATGGTAACATACGAGATTCACGCCATTTTTTAACAGATTCTGCATTCACTAACAAGGATATTTTTCTTGCTTATTTTACTGTGTATTTTAGAAGGAATCTCACCTTCAACTTCCGGTAGCCAGAATAAAAACAAATAACCATTCTCCATTTTATTTAATATTTTTAGAGAAAGAACATAAACATTCATCGTATCAGTCGAATGTAAATCTATCATGTTTATATTTATATAATATCACGATATAAAAGTTTATACCAAAATTATGTAAAATGAAAATAATGAAGAAAAAAAAATCTTGAGCTGTTTTTAATTGATACTTGACCAAATTATTACACTCGGTAGGAAACTGCATTTGGTCGAGCATCAATTAAAACAGCTAAAGATAGAGCGAACTCGGTACTTGCCGGATATTCTTACATAGTTATACGAAATGTACTTTAGGCTATATAACATAACCATATCAAATGCAAGATTGGTTTAATCAAGAAAAAATTCACCGTTAGCAGACAAAATTGCAATAATTTTGAGCGTAAAACCGCATTCATTTCAATCGATTTGATCACGTGATTCTACACACTGAGATAGTCACTGTAACGTTTCTTTCATTTATTGCAGTTTGTATAGTATAATAATCAATTTATAACCAGATGTTTATTTTAGTAATCAGATTGTAATTAATTTAACCAGATTACTTTTTAGGCTAACACCAAATATTAAAACAATGTGTCTGGTTCAAGTTCAAGTTTTCAAGTTCAAGACTGATGAAAAATAGTAACATTTAGATATTGAACAATTTGGATTTAAACCATGGCAATGGTAATTAATATACAATAATAATTGACCAATAGAATAACAGTACTATTAACATGAATATTCCTGTATAAACTAAAATTTAAGTGAAATCTTTCACTTAAGCTAAGCTGAGTTAAGAACGTTGGAATATTAATTCTACTAAGAATATCTTTGCAAGGTTTATCAAATCTGATTGTTGTGAATAACAATACCGTTACAAACAATAGTTGAGTGCAAGGGGGGTTTTCCCTTAATTTACATGAAGGTACAAACAAATTTGGCCTAGTAATACTGCAGTGCGTTCATTAACGAAAACACTCACCAACGCTCGCGAACAATAGGTGAGTTCACGTTTATCAACGATAAATTCGCCACGAACATGTTAGCCAACCGCGAACGACCTTTACACATTGCTCGCCAAGCGAACAAAGATTGCGGAAAGATAAATATTTGATTTAATTTATTATAATTTTAGCGATTTAAACATTAATTGTAGATTGTATGTGTTTTGCATTTGTGATACAGTGTGGATACCAAAGCTGAATAAATAGAACACGAAAGAAGTATTAATGAGTCCCTAATTTTCAATCTACGACTGAAAATCAAATAGAACAAGTAAGGCCATTAAATCGTCTATCTCCGCCATCTTGAAATTGTTTGCGGCGAACGATTATAATCGTTCAATAAGTAGTTTGCGTGACGAATTAATTCTCGCAGCGGACGTTTTCGTTAATGAACGTAAGGCTGGTTTTGTGTTCATAAGCACAATCAACCAACCACAACTCTATTGTCAAGATATGAATATTCAATAGGCTCTAGTATTATAATGGTACCTACAGATTAGCAGAGATCCTGAGTAGGTCTATTTTAGTAAAGCTTGGCTAATTTGACACGAGCCTGACCTTTTGATTAGCATAATTTTACAGTCGATATATTGCCTACGTTTACACCACCGATTGTATGTTTTCATAATCGGGGAGTATCACGAAGACGCTCGAGATGTAATACAAACATAAATCTGAAATACCGATATTGCACGACTCACTCGTGGAAATTGATATATTCAAATCAAGAACCTTATAATATATTCTTGCATAAAGGAAAGATTCAGGTTAAAATAGCCAAGCTATAATATGTATTGACTTACATTGTAATTACCCATATATATATACATGCAAATATTTAATTAGAAGTAAAGAAAGTTTGTGATTATAATACTCATATACTCATGTGTATTCTGACGGAACCATAATCTACATGACATTGTTGCTCTTTTAAATGTGTTGACTATAATATAACTACACACATGAACTTGTTGAATTGACACAATTTTCTCGACTAGAATCCGTGTTTTTCTCATGATTAAGGACAATTTAATGCATGATATTAAAGCGCTGTCTATGATATTTACCATGACAAAACAAGGAGTTGTGGCTTAAATCATGGTCTAACGAAAATAGTTTCACAAATGATTTTTAGACTGATCCTGTATTTATCGTTTTCAGTTTTATGAAAGCCTACTATCACATTTAAAAAGGTCCTTGGATTTGAGCTCATTGTAACATTGCTTATTATCAATTCTACCAGTAAGTTTAAAAGTCATTTTCAATAACTTTCAGCATACTGTTCTATAGCTAGTTTGCGATAGAAAAAAATCGTGTTTTTTAAAGATTTCTTAAAATCTATTCATCAGATTTTGGTAAAAAATTACATAGAACTACATTAACTTCCTACCTAGTCTCATTTTGAATTTCATAATTTTTAGTCACCAATTAAAAGACATTTATTCTTTATTACATATTGAAATTACATGCGTATTTACAGTTTAACGCAGGGAGGTAATCTGGTATTCCATTGATGATTTACGATCAATTATTTAACCGTTACAATCCGTGATCAGCGGGATTGAGATTGCTGTTATAAAGACGAGATTTAGGAGGCCCTTGTGATTCGGTTTATTTAGGTGTGTCCCTTGTAAACAATGTACAGCAATAACATGTACTTCGTCATATTCACAGACGGGCCTCGCATGTGTTAAATTAAGTAGTTTGCAAATACGTAAATATACCGTTATGCGTATCACGTGACCGTAAATTGGCTGTTGCACGTATCAATTCATCTAACTTGATTTTTCATACAAAACTACAAAAATGTTACATAGAACTTATGAACAAAACTTTTTTAACTCATTTCTGATCTTGCTGAAATTTCAGTGTGTATTAGGTAGATATATTTCATTTATTCGTGCAAAATTTCATACTTGTAGGTGTAGTAATTACAGAGAATAATTAAAAAAACACGATTTTTTTCTATCGCAAACTAGCTATACAGTGTGTCAAGAGTTTGCAATTACTTCTGCACTAAAATTCAAGCAAAAAAATGTTATTTTTTATAAAAAACCTACCAAACCTAAAAGATATTACAAGGTATTTGTGGTTTTAATTTTCAAATAGAAAACACCGCTATAAAAACCATCTATGATTGATAAAATACAAGATAGAAATACCACGTGACTTTTTGGCCAAGTCTGCATGACTTTAAATCAATAAAAGTTTGAAAACCACCATAAGTGTCTTATTCTTTGACCAATTTTCATGAGATATGTTTGATGCTCAAGATGAGAAAGAGCACTATCTAGTATTGTGCAACAAAGACTTTATTTAATTATTTAATAGGGCAGAATTCAATGCCATAATACTTGTTCTCTACTGGGTGTTATTAGAAAAAAGGTATTGTGAAAGCACTGCGAGCTAAACTACTAATTGTTTACCCGCAACCTGCGCATACGCACTTTTTACTTTGTAACTTGATATTATCCACAAAATAATTAATGTTTTGTATGAGTAGAATGAGCTAGAAAAATGCACGTTTATTCTGGCAGCAGGTCACACAAACATATTCTCACTTTGGTGTTATTCACAATATAAGGTAGAAAGCGAGCAGAAGCTAAAAACTGCATTGTTCATTTGGTTCGCATCCTAGCATGCCACACAAATTTGTTCTCTACTTGATGTTATTAGCTAAATTAGGAATAGGGCAAGCTAGAAAAATGCATTTTTGGACAGGGTTTCCCTGTTCAGAGCAAGCGTGCAAAATTTATCCGTCAAGATTGTGATGCTAAAAATAGATTTGAGCGGTCATTCCCTTGGATGACTTCATGCTTTACCGCCTTGCAGTACTAGTAGCGCATTTACCGAAGGAAGCGATTTGTATTATGTTACATAAGCAAGGTTACGGATCCGGTCAGTAAATAAAGATTAAATCATGAGAGCGATCTGCTTATAAATACAACGGGTAGGATAGTTGGAATGCATTAACCGACTGCAGGAACGTACATCTAGAGTTCCCGCTGACTAGCTATCTATCTGATACTTGTATTCAGCATCACAGGTAACTGTATCAATGATAACGAAGAAATTTTTCGTAAAATTTATATTTTCTTTCATTTTCTTTCAAAATTTTGTTTCTGTTTTTGTCTTCATCAATGATACAGTTACATGTGTTCAACACATCAACTCAATACAGTATACGTGTTTGTAGATTTATAGAAAGATAATGTAAGATCATATACCCTGAAAAGGTAGGGATTAAAAATACTATTCAAATACTGCAACCAATGCCTTCTCAGATTTGTGGGGGCATGCCACAGACTCTGTAACTGGAAAAATAATTGTCTGACCACGGGAACAAACCCTGTTCTTCCAGCGCTATAGGCGCTTTGATTTATTTAGATAGCATACCACACAAACTCATTCTCTACTCAATAATATTCACTTTTCAAATTAATAAGCGAGGCATATGCAAGGCTAAGCGCCAGGTGCACACAAATATCAAATGATTTAAATTGAATATTGATCATTTTGTTTGAGTAGTGTTGCAAATATCGTATCCATCAATCTGAGAGTGACACTTTTTATTTGGATGCAAAACAATCCATGCTCTTATTACTTGATACAGTGGGGGGCATACCATAATAATACTACGAGTTTATATTCATATATGAGCAACCATTATTTCCTGACAAATATTATAATATGAACATTGGCAGCCTAATTAAAAGTAAAGAGTTACTGAGCGCCTTTATTCAAGTTATCTCAAGTTCAATTAATGGGAAGCACTATGTAGCAGTTGCCTTCCATTTTCGTGAGTAAAATTGTATCAGTAAAGATGTATAAAACGACATGCTAGCTTTACTGTTGATTCAATAAATAATACTAAGGAGAGAACTTTCCCATTGGACAGAATAGCAGGGATTATAGTTAAATCAATTACACCCACTTAAACATAGATAAGCAAAGTTTACCTGAAGGACCAACCAATGTTTATAACTATTATCATTTAACTTTAAACAGGCTGTCAATAGAATCAGTACACTGTGGTATTTTTAAGTGATAAAACAAGTTTAAAGAGTTTCATCAAGTTCATTTGGCAGCAGCATAAATTACATTCCTTCTTACATTGAATTAAATGAACTTGATGAAACTCTTTAAACTTGTTTTATCACTGAAAAATACCACAAAAGAGAAAATGAAAAAACATCATATTATTTAATGAATAAGAGGAAAGTACTTGTAGTACACCCTTCTATAAAGAAGAAAACACACACCAGCTAACAATGATAGAGCGAAAGAAATTGGCTGTCATCTGCTCACAATGATAGAGCGAAAGGATTGGCTTATGTCACCCGCTCACAACTTCGTTATAGCGAAAGAATTGGCTTATGTTGTCAGAGGAAAAGGATTGGCTTATGCCGCCTGCTCACAACGATAGAGCGACAAAATTTGCTGTCACCTGGTCACAACAATAGAGGGAAAGAATTGGTTTATGTCACCTGCTCACAACGATAGAGCAAAAGAATTGGCTTTTGTCACCTGCTCACAACGATAGAGCGAAAGAATTGGCTTATGTCACCTGCTCACAACGATAGAGCGAAAGAATTGGCTGTCATCTGCTCACAACGATAGAGCGAAAACAATTGGCTTATGTAACCTGCTCACAACGATAGAGCAAAAAAATTGGCTTATGTCACCTATTTACAACGATAGAGCAAAAGAATTGGCTTACGTCACCTGCTCACAACAATAGAGCGAAAGAATTGGCTTATGTCACCTGCTCACAACGATAGAGCGAAAGAATTGGCTGTCACCTGCTCACAACGATAGAGCGAAAGAATTGGCTGTCATCTGCTCACAACGATAGAGCGAAAAAATTGGCTGTCATCTGCTCACAACGATAGAGCGAAAGAATTGGTTTATGTCACCTGCTCACAACGATAGAGCGAAAGAATTGGCTGTCACCTGCTCACAACGATAGAGTGAAAGAATTGGCTGTCACCTGCTCACAACGATAGAGCAAAAGAATTGGCTGTCATCTGCTCACAACGATAGAGCGAAAACAATTGGCTTATGTCACCTGCTCACAACGATAGAGCAAAAAAATTGGCTTATGTCACCTATTTACAACGATAGAGCAAAAGAATTGGCTTACGTCACCAGCTCACAACGATAGAGCGAAAGAATTGGCTTATGTCACCTGCTCACAACGATAGAGCGAAAGAATTGGCTGTCACCTGCTCACAACGATAGAGCAAAAGAATTGGCTGTCATCTGCTCACAACGATAGAGCAAAAAAATTGGCTGTCATCTGCTCACAACGATAGAGCGAAAGAATTGGCTTATGTCACCTGCTCACTAGGGCTGTAACGGTATACCGCGGTTCACAAAATACCGTGATACTTGGCTCACGACGGTTCACGATACGACAGTGCGAAATTTCGGTACGGTTCGGTACGGAATTTATTGATAACCTCATTTTACAACGGAACAATTCGAGAATTTCGATTATTCGTACATTATGTATAACGCGTTTTGATTGGCTTAGATTTATCCATTAACGAATCGTAGCGCTCATTATTGCTAATAGTTCGGCTGAGACGTCAAAATGGCTGCCCCTATTGAATTAAAAACTCCGCCAGCAAAATATCGCTCCAAAGTCTGGGATTACTTCGGATTCAGAGGTGAATACCAGACGCAAGAAAAGTCGACATGTAAGATTTGTTACGCAGATGTCAGTTACAAGGCGATGCAACGATAGAGCGAAAGAATTGGCTGTCACCTGCTCACAACGATAGAGCGAAAGAATTGGCTGTCACCTGCTCACAACGATAGAGCGAAAGAATTGGCTGTCATCTGCTCACAACGATAGAGCGAAAAAATTGGTAATTGTTATTGGCAAATGTTGCCTGCTCACAATGATGGAGCAAAAGGATTGGGAAATGTCACCTGCTCACAACAATAGAGTGAATTAATTGGAAATGTTGCCTGCTCACAATGGTAGCAAAAGAATCGGCCAGAATGGGAGCGGGCCAATTTGTTGTACGAATGTACTGGATGTAGCAATGTTTCATCTAGAAAAGCTGCTGCAAACGCGCAAACAACAAAATAAAAAGAAATATATGGTCAACATTTATTTAAATTTGAAGTGATAATGATCAAACCGAAGCCACTTGAATTTTCATAAGTAACCTTCTACAAGCCCCAAATGTCAACCTTACTTTAATGTAGAAGTGTCTTAATAAAAGTGTCACCTCAATTTAAACGTCCAGCCAATTGAACTTATTATCGGTATGAGAGTTGAGACATCTATATTTTCTTAACACATTTACCTGACCCCTAAACTATAATGCCAGTCACTAGATGTAGGAATTAAGGCATGAATCATAGATTGTACCTAATTAATGTGTTAAGCTAGTGTCTCAACATAGGCCATATCAGAAAGAACCCCAGCCGGGCCCTGCCAGAGTTCAAACCTTCATCCTACTACTCTAAAGGTAGATACATAGAGCCACAAAGCTGAGGGACATGGTATATTTTAAAATTATTTAAAATTTAATTTTCATGTCTTAGTTTGGTATGCTTTTGTGTGCATTGCTGTTGTCAGCTGCATGCTATTGTCACATTCCAATTTTATATGAATCATATTTTGAAATTTTGAAATTAGTTCCAGAATTTTCATATGATTAACAAATTCCAATACATGTACATCTAACACACATAAATAGTTCAACAGAGTATGCATATGCACTCTATATTACATCAGTATTGTCTTGAGACCTTGTGCAGTATTTAGCATGAGGTTATAAAGACCTAAACGCCTCCTATTACTGTATTGCAATGCCATACAGAATCAAAGTACTGAAAGCACTGAATTTGTTTGGGTTTGAAATATTGAAAATGTCAATAAACTGCAGTTCTCAACTATATGGTCGTTAATTTGATACTATAAGTAACATAGATATGTGACCATGGAAACATCACACCATGTAGAAATGGAAATATTCATGCTTTAGTGCCTTGGCCAGTACATTTTGTATTAAATTTGTGTAATCAACACAAAAGAATGGAAAGGTAAATGGCAAAAAGGATTTTGAAGCAATTAAACAGATACAATGTATGTACAATGTAAGCACATTCCATGGTTATTCAAACCCAGTGTCTTTCATATATTATGACTTCTTCCATATTTGTGTTATTAATCTTATTTAATTGAAGAATAAGGATATCCAGTCTTATCACCTGTGTACGTACCATTAGTCGAATATGGTGAGATATGATTCAAAATTATTAGGAAATCAGCTAATAATTAGCAATACTGGTCAGTTAACTGTCTCGCCACAGAAAACTATTTGTTTTGTATGCACATAATCAGACATTTTAAAGTGTACAATCCAGTTAGGATAAAAATCCAGTGACGCAGTGGAACAATTCATGAGTACGGTGTAAAAATAAGTATAAAGGATTATACTAACAGTTCAATACCAAACTAAACTCTACCTGTTCAAGCAATAGTTTTAATCTTTTGGGTACACATAAAAGATGACGTCACTGTCATTTTATCCTAACTGGACTATACCTTTATTTTTTTCAATAATATATTTAGAGCAAAAAAGGGTAACAATGTATATAAACACGCTGGTCTGGTTACCTAACATTAAAAAAGCTTCAACCCACACTTAAACCACAGTGGTGTACATACTGGTCTTTTAATGCAAACATGCTGGCCTGGTGTTGGGCATGGACAAGCAATTTCAGAAACTCGTGTGAAGCACTTAAACCACAGTGGTGTACATACTTAAATGCACACATGCTGGCCTGATGCTTGGTTAGACCAATAGTTTCAGAGTTTCAGATTTTCAGGAACTATAAATGTGAATTACTTAAATCACAGTGGTGTATTTGATGTAACTATATATAATATTATTAATTTTATTTAATTGACAATAAGGATATCCAATCTTATCACCTGTGTACATACCATTAGTTTAATATAGTGAGATATGATTCAAAATTATTAGCAAATCAGCAAAAAAGGGTAGCAATGGATATAAACACGCTGGTCTGGTTACCTAACATTAAAAAAGCTTCAACCCACACTTAAACCACAGTGGTGTACATACTGGTCTTTTAATGCACACATGCTGGCCTGGTGTTGGGCATGGACAAGCAATTTCAGAAACTCGTGTGAAGCACTTAAACCACAGTGGTGTACATACTTAAATGCACACATGCTGGCCTGATGCTTGGTTAGATCAATAGTTTCTGAGTTTCAGATTTTCAGAAACAGGCCTAAATACTGGCCTAGTGCATTGGACAAACTGTAACCTATCTGAACATCATTGTTCTTAATATTGAACTTAGGAATAATACAAAGAGTATAATAATTTAATTTCAACTTTTTAAAGACAAGACACTTTACCAACAAGCATTGCTGATTAGCAAATTATTTTTTGTAAAAGCCTTTATCATGCTAATAAATTTCAAACAGATCTGATGGTCGGTAACAAGCAATATGATTGGATATCCCTGTCCTCCAAGTAAATAAAATCAATAATACCAATATGGAAGAAGAAATATTACACAAAAGATGATGCATTTTAGCAAATATTAAATTCTCAAACAACACTTATATAATTACCATGAAAATCCTTTGTTATCAGTCCTTTCCAGTCTCGCTCTCATTCTTTATTAAAACTTTTGATTACATTTGGACATGTTACTCAGCTGTTCTTATCAGGTGTCCACGCAAGGTGACCTGACCTGGCACAAGGTTTATGGAGACGATTATTGTCACCTGACACAAGGTGACCTAGATTGTATGGAGGCGATCATTGTGACCTGATACAAGGTGACCTAGATTGTATGGAGACGATCATTGTGACCTGACATAAGGTGACCTAGATTGTATGGAAGCGATCATTGTGACCTGATACAAGGTGACCTAGATTGTATGGAGACGATCATTGTGACCTGACATAAGGTGACCTAGATTGTATGGAGGCGATCATTGTGACCTGATACAAGGTGACCTAGATTGTATGGAAGCGATCATTGTGACCTGATACAAGGTGACCTAGATTGTATGGAGACGATCATTGTGACCTGATACAAGGTGACCAAGATTGTATGGAGACGATCATTGTGACCTGATACAAGGTGACCTAGATTGTATGGAGAGGTTTAATGTGACCTGACACAAGGTGACCTAGATTGTATGGAGACGATCATTGTGACCTGATACAAGGTGACCTAGATTGTATGGAGGCGACCATTGTGACCAGACACAAGGTGACCTAGATTGTATGGAGACGATCATTGTGACCTGATACAAGGTGACCTAGATTGTATGGAGATGATCATTGTGACCTGATACAAGGTGACCTAGATTGTATGGAGGCGATCATTGTGACCTGACACAAGGTAACTTAGATTGTATGGAGACGATCATTGTGACCTGACACAAGGTACATAGATAAATACTGAAGTGCAAAATAACCCAAACCTTTGCAGTTGAGCAACATTGCTTACTTTGAATTTCATACATAATTAGCCATAAAGAGGGGTAATAATGAATCATTAAATCAAAGTTAACCAAGCAGCTTGCATGTAACGAAGCTATAAAATATATTATGACAATTACTCTTTATTACAGTGCAATTTGAGGAGGGATAAAATTAGCAGGTGTGACTCAAAAGACATAAGAATAAGTTAAAAGCACCAATTATTATAAGGTTATTGCTGAAGAGAGGGTCACTTTGGAGAAGTTATTGCTGAAGAGAGGGCAACTCTGCAGAGGTTATTGCTGAAGAGAGGGTCACTCTGGAGAGGTTATTGCTGAAGAGAGAGTCACTCTGGAGAGGTGCTTGTTGAAGACAGGTCACCATGCAAAGGTTATTGCTAAAGAGAGGGTCACTCTATAGAGGTTATTGCTGCAGAGTAGGTCACTCTAAAGAGGGTATGACAAAGTTTGTTTCAGTAAAAGTAATGTTCAACAAAAATGAAAAATTATGTTCTTTGCACAATTTCTCTGCAATTTGTTGCAATTGATTTCAAAGAATTCTCATTAGCATTTAAACATCATTTGCACTCAATAGGCAGATCAGATGTTAGGGAGTTAGTGTCCTTTGATATTTTCACTTAAGATTGTGACTGTACTATTGATTAATAATTAAATATTGCCACTAGACTATGCAGATAAAAATATGATAATAATTTAGACATCTAAAGCAACCAATCTGTGTAAAGCAGTGCCTGGTGGTATTCATCTCAATCAGTGACATTTCTGTACCAAAAATATTGTGAAAAATTAGCTGTCTCCACTGGGAATCAAACCCAGGTCCCTGGATTGGCTGATCCAGTATGGTACCTCTACACTATAGAGACAACATAATTCTACACAACTCATTGGACTTATGACATCAAAGAACATCAAACAACAAGAAAGATCACATGAACACCCCCCAAACACAGCTTGTCACAGAGTGGTAGTAATAGATGTCTAAATTATTGATATTCATATATTCATAGTCAAGTGGAAATATTAAATTATAAAATAATATCACTGTAACAATCCTAGTTGAACATATCAAAGAACAATAACTCTCTAAAACTGTTCTGACTATAGAATGCAAATGATATACAAATACTAATGAGATTTCTTTGAAATCTGACCAAACTTATCAGAGAATTAGCACAGAAAATATCTGTTAATGTAGAATAAGAGCTGTAACTCCTATAATATAAATCCAAATGGATTCTGAACACTATGCAGAGGTAATTGTTGAAGAGAAGATCACTCTGCAAAGGTAATTGTTGAGGAGAAGATCACTCTGCAGAGGTAATTGCTGAAGAGAGGGTCCTACTGCAGAGGTAATTGCTGAAGAAAGGGTCACTCAGGAGAGGTTATTGCTGAAGAGAGAGTCATTCTGGAGAGGTTATTGCTGAAGAGAATCACCCTGGAGAGGTAATTGTTGAAGAGAGGGTCATACTGCAGAGGTAAGTGCTGAAGAAAGGGTCACTCTGGGGAGGTAATTGCTGAAGAGAGTCACTCTGGAGAGGTTATTGCTGAAGAGAGAGTCACTCTGGAGAGGTAATTGTTGAAAAGAAGATCACCCTGGAGAGATAATTTCTGAAAAGAGGATCACTTTGGAGAGGTAATTGTTGAAGAAAGGTCACCCTGTTAAGGTTATTGCTGAAGAGAGGGCCACTCTAAAGAGGTAATTGCTGATGAGAGGGTCATGTTTTCTCAGCTGTTCTTACTGAGTGTCCACGCAAGGTGACCTGACCTGACACAAGGTGACCTAGATTGTATGAAGATGCTCATTGTGACCTGACACAAGGTGACCTAGATTGTATGAAGATGCTCATTGTGACCTGACACAAGGTGACCTAGATTGTATGAAGATGCTCATTGTGACCTGACACAAGGTGACCTA